>VDFB02049907.1:0-146063 GCA_007258455.2 Sequoia sempervirens | reverse complement strand
TTGCATCAACCCTTTGGTTGCAAGTGATTTTTGGGAGATGTGGAGTTCAACCATCAACTCCAACACACCAATCTATTATGCTTTTGAGAAATTAAAGTAGGAATATTATCTACTTAACCTTGAGATAGTTTTTTTAATCATTTTTTTATTTATTTAACAATCCCTCAAAAATAAAATTACTTCTTTTTGTACATCCCTTTGATTTGTCAATTGTAGTCCCTATTGGGATTTTATGCTTAAGATATAGATGCTATGTTTATAGAGCTTTGTCAAAGCATTTTTTTTTGTATTCCTATCCCCTTCATTTAACAAAAGTTCTCAATATTTTTTAAAATAAAAGTCTCTTTGTGAAGTAGATAGGTCTTTCTCAATCATCTTTCTTTCTCAAAAATACCCTTATTCATTCCAAACTTTGTTAAATAGTCATTTAAGTCAAAAATTTATTGCTATATTATCTAACTTTTTCTTCAATTTAAGTGAGCTTTGTTCCATTTCCTAATTTCTAATTTGATATGTTTTTAGCTTGTTGCAAAGTTGTAACACCCTAGAGCCTTTAATGAAAAGTGCATTTTTCCACCACAGTTGAAGGGGAAAAAAATGATATCTCTAAACCACACTATTTCAAATTTGAATGGACATTTATTTTGAGCTATGTCTCATAAAATATCTATAGAAACTAGATAATGATCTAAACTAGTTAAGTCTAACATGGAGCTATTGAAATTCTAAGTCCACTTAACAAAAAGGAAAAAATGTCTAATGTTTTTGCAATATGGTGAAATTTATTCCTCTTATTAGACCATCTAAATTTACCATTATTTGGTAGGTAGTCTAAAATATTATTAAAGTCGCTAAATTCTTTAGTCTTTAACAACTTTTGATGGTTGGATGATTCCTCTTGATTTTTCATCTTTTTCGATGATGACATTAAAATCACCCCAATATTACCAATTCCTATTTTAGTAGAGCTAGCTGCTGGGTATATGAAGCCCAACGGACATCTGTGTCCCTTCATCTTCTCTTGAAGACTATTGTATATATATGTGGGAAAACTCTATGTATGATGTTGCGTTGAATAAAGAGGATAATTTTCCTGCTTTCTTGTGGATGTAGCCAAATTGGCGAATCACGTTAATTTCCTGTGTCTGTGTATAATTTTATGAATTCTAAATTTGTCTAATTACTTAACAATTAGTATTAGAGCACAAAGTACGAGAGATCCAAGGAGAGCAGGGTATTAGAGAGGTCGAGAAGCCCAAACCCAAGCTTCACAAAAAAGAGACCTCCAGCTTCATTTGTGCTTGATGTATCTTCAGTTGACATAGAGCTTCTTTTTTGGTTTCCTCGAGCTCGACCAACTGTGCAAACCTCACTTCAAGAGGTTGTTCATTCAGCAACTCCAATTCTTTAACATAACTCAATGTTGGTAACTCAATTGAAATAGGCAACTTAGCCTCTCTTCCATAAGTCAAAACAAAAGGTGAACAACCAGTGGCTCTTTTAGGAGTTATTCTGTCAGCCCAAAGGGCTAGCTTCAGTTTTTCATGCCATGTTCTCTGGTTATCTTTAATAGTCTTCTTGATTATCCGAATCAGATTTTTATTTGTGGATTCTGCTTGGCCATTACCTTGTGGATAATAATTTGATGAAGTGTTCAGATAGATGTTATTTCTAACAGACCAATCTGAAATCTTTAATCTGATGAAAGCTAAATTTTTATCTGAAATAATTGAATCTGGAATACCAAATCTTGATATGAGATCTTGATAAAAATCAAGCACTGAAGTCTCATTTGCTTCCTTTAAAGCAACAGCTTGAGTCCACTTTGTAAAATAATTTGTGGCAGTAAGAATCCACTTATGACCTGCACTCAAAGGCGGGTTTATAGGACCAATAAAATCCAAGCCCCACTTAGCAAAGGGATGTTCTACTTGAATCGGGTGCAAGGGCAGCGGTGCAAACCTCTGTTTACCAGCAAATAATGCACATTTTTCACACTTTCTGACCCATGCAATAGCATCTTTAAATAGATCTGGCCAATAATAACCAGCTCTCATAACTTTCAGAGCTTTTGTTCTTGTAGCAAAGTGACCTCCAGAAGGTCCATCATGAAACTCTGCCAGCAGCTTGTCAACTTGATCAGACTGAATGCAACGTAATAAAACACCTTGGAAATCTCTTCTATAAAGAACGCCATCAATAAATCCATAAGGGATGGCTTGTAATTTGTAGTACCTTCTTTTTGCTCGGTCCAAGCCTTCGGGGCATTCGCCAATTTGCAGATAATGTATCATTTGTTGCAACCATGTAGCAAGAGGTGCTTGAACAACACTTAAGACATCATTATTTAATACTATTTATGTATTTGCAACCTCTTCTAAACTGTTGTTTTCACTTCCAATAATTTGTTCACACAAGCCCTTGCCTCTAACGAGCTTGGTTACTTTAATGTCAACATCAAACTCCATCACTTTAGTGATCCAACTAGCACACTTGTCATTAATATCCTTGTTTAGCAGAAAATATTTAACAGTCGAATGCGCTACCAACAAATGAACCTTGCTATTGGACAACATATGTCTAAATTTCTTCAAGCTTCTTAAAATAGCAAAAACATGTTTCTCCACAAAAGAGTACTTTACCTCATAATCGTGCAGAACTTGACTAAAAAATGCAACAGGCTGCACCAAGCCTTCCTTATTTTGTTGGCATAACATAGCCAAAATTGTATCCACTCCTCCGAAAGCATACATAATGAAATCTTTTTCAAAGTTTGGATTAATGAGAGTAGGAGCGGCTGCGAGCGCCTCTTTGATATGCTCGAAGCTCCTCCTACCTTCCTTGGTCCAACTAAATGGCATGTTCTTCTTCAGCATAGAAGTGAGAGGTCAGTATAAACCTCCTTACGAAATTTATTCTCCCAAGAAAGCTTTGCAAGCCTTTCTTATGGGCTGGTAATGGCAATTTGAGAATTGCAAAAACTCTTTCAAGATCGATTGAAATACCTTGCTTTGAGACAATGTGCCCCAGCAACTTTCCCTCATGTACTGAAAATATACACTTCTTTGGATTGAGAGATACTCCAAACTCTCTGCATCTCTAAAAAATCTATTCCAAGTGATCCAATTGTTCATTAGCATTTCTGGAAAAAATAGTAATATCATCTAAATATACTAGAACAAACTTGTTCATAAGGCTGTGAAAGGCCATATCCATAGCACGCTGGAACATTGCTCCAGCATTTGATAAGCTGAAAGGCATCTTCTTGTAGGCCATCATGCCCCACTTGGTTGTGAATGTTGTCTTAAACTGATCCTCTTGTTTAACCAGAATCTGGTTATAACTTGAGTAGCCATCTAACAAAGAAAATTTGTTAGAACCAGAAACTACCTGTAAAATTTGCTCCATGCAAGGGAGTGGATAATGGTCTTTCAAAGATGCTCTATTCAGATCTCAAAAATTGATGCAAAGTCTGATTTCTCCACTCTTCTTCCTGACTGGTACTAAATTTTACACCCAAGAGGTGTGCTTGATAGGAAAAACGATACCGCTTTCAACTAGCTTATTCAGTTTAGCCTTCATGAGGTGTTCCAATTTAGGATTAAGTGGTCTTTGCTTCTACCTTACTGGTTTTGCATCGGGTTCAAGCTCGATGGTATGCTGTGCTAAATCAGGGTTAAAACCTCTTAAATCTTTGTACTCCCAAGCAAAAACATCACTATATTTTTGACATAATAGAATGAAAGCTTGATGCTCCTCTTGACTGCACAACTTACCCAGATTGAGAAGCTTGCCTTTGAAAATTTCAATAGCGGAATAATGTTCCTCTTTAAATGTTAAGCTGCACTTGTCCTTCTGAACTCGATCATCTGAATCAAAGACAGATTCTAACGTCACCAAACCTTTCTGCAGCTTATTGGTCTTTAATTGCACAATTTGGCCTTCATACTGTCGTTGCCATTTTTGTTGATTTCCATCTGCGAACTCAGCTTCAGCAACCAAAAAATTCACAATTTGCTCATCACTGTCAAAAACCTGCCAGCTCACATTATTGTCAGGTATAGAAGGCCTGACCACTATCTTCATGTACTGATGTGCTTCTATTTGGTGAATCTCTTTGGGAATGTCAAACTGAGCTCCTATGGCAGCAAGTCTGTCAGCATGCTTATTTTGATTCCGAGGAATCAACATGATATTAAAAGCATCAAAATCTTCCATTAAGTCCCATACACGATGCTTATATTTCTTAAGTAAATCATTTTTTACAACATTTAAATTTTTGACCTGGTTCACAATCAGCTCTGAATCACCATAAACTTGCAAGAATTTAATACCTCGCTTGCGGGCCCACTCAAGGCCATGTACCAATGCTTCATATTCAGCCATATTATTTGAACAGTTGAAAGAAAATCTACAAGCTGAATAATACTTATCTCCTTCGGGCGATATCAGCATAGCCCCACCTCCGACACCAACACTACTCCTTGAACCATCGAAATAAAGTTTCCACAACTCATTATATTTTTCTGCAGACAGTTCATCCTCTTTGCAAAGATTAGGCATATCGCAATCAGACTCACGAATCATATAAACTCCTAGACCTACCTCATCTGTGTTCTAGAACGAATCAAGCTCATGATCTTCGGTTGCCCATTCATCGAGACTAATGTAGTCTCCCCGGGTGCTACAGTCTGAGGTCATGGTTTGCTCCTCCATTGCCGAGGTGGCGTAGAGATTAGTGTTTATAGGGCTTTGGGAGTATGGTTTGATATGGTCTTTGGCGAGAGGCTGGGACTTAATGGTCACTTTTGTACCGTACCTTGTTCTAAAAAATAGATGAGACCAATCAGAAGACAAAAACCCACCCAATTTGGTTGTAAAATCCCATGATAAACAAATGGCGAAGTGTGGCGGTAAGTCAATAACATGAATATCTTGATGAATAGCGAAACTTGGGGATGCATGCAAGGTAAGGGCTAAATTTTTAATAATTTCAACAGTCTTAACAGCAGAGCCATCTAATTGCACTATGCCCTTCTGAGGGTTAGGCTCATAAGCAAGACCCAATTTGTCGGCTAAACTTTTAGGCATGACTGAACTACTAGCACCAGAGTCGACCATACAATTATGCATGATTTTATCACCTATGATCAGACTTAAGTAAAATGGAGGGGGTTTTACCTCCTTTGCCTTTTGCCCACTTTTCTCCTCCAAGTCATTAGCCAATACCACCTTTGCAACTCCTTGATTGGTGTTGTCAGAAATAGACAATTCAGCTAATGCATCTTATAGTAAGCTTTTATGTCCTGGAAGCTGCAGAGTGTCTAATATCGACATATTGACAGTAGTTTTCTTGAGATGCTCAATGATATTGAAGGATGAAACATTTACCTTCTACTGGTTTTTTATAACAGCAGCTTCATTTTGCTTCTGCGCGGGCTGAGAATGCATTTTTGATAGCTCCTTGTTAGGTATTTCCTGCCCCCTTTGTAGAATCTGCATTTTAGGCTGAGTGGTAGCATTACTTTCTGATGAAACAGGTTGCTTACTGACTGGTGGCTGCTACTGCGAAGTCCCAACTTGCTGTCCTAAATCCATAGCTCACTTTTTAAATCTAGTATTGGCTAAAATAGGGGAATTTTGTCGACCTTGGCCATTCACGCCATAGAATTTGGAGCTCTGTCAGTTCGGCAAGGCGACTTCTACATTATCTTGTTGTTCTTGATTTTGATCTGTAGTATTTTCTGAAACAACATATATATTTTGCACCATTAAAGCTTGATTCCTCATTCCATTGGCGCAAGCCGATTGGTTATGGGGTTCATTGCATGGGTAGCACCAGTCACAGTCTTGAGCGACATTGTTTTGTGGCACAAGCTCTTTTGACATGTTGGTTGTGTTCATATTGTATGGTTGGAATGGCCGAGAGCTAAAATTCCTCCTTTGGGCTTGATAATCACCTTGGAAAATAGGCCTGTTTTGCTGGTTTTGTTGATATGGGGCTTGATAAGGCTTGTGTTCTTGGCCAACATGTTTCTTAATAGTCACAAGGTCATTCCCGACGGTCTTTACTATGTTTTTTAGCTCTTGCATCTTAGGATTTGAGGCTGGGGCAGCGATTCTTGGGTTGTACTATGATATCCTATTGCTGGAACTGGCGAGACAGCAACCAAGGGGGGTACAATAGTAGGAATAGGCGGATGTATTTCTGGAAACAAGGGCATGGTGGGTCTAGGAGCTATATCTCCAGCTTGAATAAGGAAATTTTCAACATTAATAGCAATATTATAAGCATTTGGAAGCATTAAACCACCCATAGACCGAGTCATGACATAAATCTTACTATTCAAAGCCTTTAGATAAAACAAAAATGCACATGTCAGTAAGGGTTTTACCGCTGCTAGGATTCTACCCCAAGTCCTCTAGAATCTGTAGTTGAAATCTGCCAAGTGTTCATGCGGCGCCCTTTGAATGGTACTTAACTGCTTTAACAAAGATAAGTTGTCAGATTTATCTGCAAAGTGCTGGTATAGACCACTACCTAGAGTGTCCCATGTTCTGATTGAGTTTGCAGCAAGACCTCTAAACTATTGCAACGCTTTCCCCTTGAGTGACGTAGCTAGCAGCCTTAGGGCAATGTTCTCTTGAGTAATATTATGTACTGAACATAACGTGGCTATGTCACGGATGTGTTCAACTGGTGTGGTGTAGTCTTCTCCGGTGAAATATGGTAGTCCTCGAAGGGTTGCAACTGGAATATCATCATATTGGGAAACATCTAATGGACTGCCTCCATTAAAAGGTGTGAACAAATGCTGCCTTGGTGGTGCTGCCATTGGTAGTACTTGCGAGATTGGCACTGGTACACCAGGTGATAGAACTAGAGCACCAAAACTGGGAGGCGTCGACTTTGATCTTGTAGGGGCTTCAAAAAGCCTTCTTGTTGTCTTGCCTCTCCTTTGTGATGGGGACAACTCTTGATATTTGAAAGGTTTTGAACTTGATCGTGTTTGAATATTTCTCATGCGCGGGCTGTACTAGCATGCAGAAAACAGAAACAGAGTCGCCAGGTATATTGAAAGCCTCCAAAAGGATGTAAAAATATGTTGCATACACCAAACAACAAATTGAAATATTAAATATTCTCTACAAGTTTCTTTTAATGTCCCACCGGGCGTGCCAAAAACTGTTATCAATAGTTTTGCACCCTGCTGAATGCAATATTCAACAAACTACTGAAACATGGAAACCTCTTCCAGATGTGGGTGATCTTACGCGAAAGAGGAATCTCTAGAGTGACCTAGTTCTCTGAATGATGAATTCTATTCTAAAACAGCTTCTGAGGAAAGGGATGAAGAATAACTAAACATAAAAAATCTATTTCTAAAAGATGATTCACCAAACTTATAAGAATTCAGACCTGACCACTCATAACAACTTCTCTATTGCAGTAATCCTCACAATCTCATTGGCACATATCCCATCAATGATTTGCATGAAGATCTGGAAACAAATACAACATGCAACCTAAAACATGTAATTCTGAAACACAACCTATAACAACAAGACATAAAAGGATTCTAATTTGAAAACACAAGTATATCAAATTGTTATTACAAAGTTTGAGACAGAAAATAAGAAGGAGAAATTTGCTACTCTTATTAAAACTGGGAGAGTGTCAATCTATCCAAAACTGAGTATCAAAAGGTTTACAAGCTCCCTGAAATGAGTAAGGGCAAGAAACTGATCTCAACTGCTAAGAATGGAGAGTTGAAAAACTAAATCTATCAAAAGAACTCTCAAGGAAACCCTAATCTGAGCTCAGAAAAAGCTCAAGGAAAAAAGGCCTCAAACAAACTCAAAAACTGCCTTAAAGCAGAAAAAAGCACAAAGCTTTTATGATTACACTATCAAGCCTCTAAAAATAGGCAAATCATACTTTAAAAGCTCAAAAAACACCTTATCTCTCCAAGATAAGTCTGGAATCTGACCAAGAAGAAAAGGTCAATAAAAGATCTGCTAAAAATAGCAAGAAAACATAAAGCAATTTATAAAATATCGCTTTATGCTTCTGCTTTACAAGATGCAGATTTTTTCAATTTTGTCTATTTTTGCAACTCAAAGATTGGAAATCTTTTGCAAAAATAAAACTACTTATTTCTCCAAGATATCATTCTGATTTTCTCAAAAAATCGAAAAAACATATTACATAATCTTCCTTTTAACTCCATCATTGATTTCTCCAAAATCAATCAAAAATAAAACCCTAAAAATAATTAACCCTAAGTCATAGGGTATTCACAAATATTATCTCATTATCTTCACATAAAACAATAACATTAAGATGCTCAAGTCTCAATTCATTTTTTCTAAGGCATAAGATAATTTTAGCTCAAATCCTAAAGTCCCTAGACACAACCCTAGGCATAAGAAATTCGGCCCTACATAATCATTGGTTTAAACTTAGGCTTAAATAAATCACAAGGCAGAGACTATGGGTTCGACCACCATTTGATATTCAACATGTGCATTTGAATGAACATTCCGGAACTTCACAAGGCTTGAATTAGGGCTTTGATCAAAACAAGGTCAAACCCTAATTCCCATCATTTCACACCCATGACTTTGGAAAGAAAGAAATTATGTCTACATAAACAACGCAACTATGATGATGTTGGATTCGAGCCCGTGTGCGCATAAACCTTCATCTGCTCTTTAGTTGACCAAATCCCCAGTGAGTGAGCTTCTTTTCATGGAGAAATAGCTTCTCTACTTCATTATTTTGAGCATCAAAAAGCCCTAAGGGCGCGGTCTGCATAAGTTTGTTTCTAATCTTCTATTTTTTCTTTGACTTCACCATACCATTATGAGTTTGAGCTTGACTGGAGACTATGGAAATTTTGACTCGAACTCTTGTTCTCCTTCACTGTGCAGAGGTAAGGTTAGTTAATGGTTTTTATAACCTCTATTTTGACCTTAAGGTCGTGGTGAACTCACTCTGATGTCTTTAATTTGCATTTCTATGTGCTTCTTGTGCTCATTGTTGCGCTCCATTCACCAGTGAGAGCTCGACCATCACTTGGAAATTTGAACCCCTGCATTTGGAAACTAAAGAGAAAGCTATGGCCGCAGCTTTAGACTCTATCAAAATTTTAAACTGGTAATTTTCTCCAACTTTCTTTGCTTCTTTGGAAACTTTAAGGTGCTCCCTCTTGAAACATAGATTTTGGCCATGTTCAGGCCGTGCCAAATGCGCACTGTAGAAAGCATTATTTCGAATTTTGGGCTCGACCCAGAACAAAAAGACTCCATTGTGTCAATTTAATAACATTTATGTTTGTGGGTATGACAGAAAGTTTAAAAAAACTATATTTTACTTTCTCTGTATTTCGACTCAAATCTGAGAGTTTGTATTCTTTTATATTCTTGCCATTTTCTCCAAATTTCACATGGGTATTTTTGTAGTTGATTTTTCTGCATTTTGAAGCCAACCCTGAAAATAGGTACTCAAAATTTTTAGGGAAAACTCCATTTTCTGTATTTGAGAATAAACCCACATGTGGGTATTTAAAATTTTGAAAGAGAAATGCATTTTCTGTCTTTCCTGAGCTCAATTTATCACAAAATTCTTCATATTTTTAGTCGTACTGCTTTTCTCTGTTGTCTCTTTTATGGCTTTTATGAAAATCATATGAGAACTGAATTCCTTCTACTTTGAGGCTTGAATCAATACTGAGATTTGCATATTTTGTATTTAAACTGCTATTTAAAATAAAACCCATATGGGTATTATGGATTATCATTTCTTCTGTCCTTTTGAAACTCGACCATCAGTTTGACAACTTGTGTCTTGCTGAAAATTCATGCTTTCACTCCTGTCGCCATGACAATGTGTTTTTGGCAGGACCTCTTGTAGATAAAAAGGCTATACTGAAAATCTTAATTATTGCTCTTTCTGCACTTTTGAAACAGAATTCACATGTGAGTATTTAAAATTAGAAACTGTAAATTCATTTATGGATATAAACTTTACCCAGAATCAAAATCTTAACCTGAACTTCTGAAATAAAATACTATCATGGGTTTGGAGATTTTCAAAACAAAAGCATATTTTCTTAATTTCTTACAGAACTCGACCTCCTTTATTTGCTTGCAATGGTGATAAACTGTATACTTGCTTGCATTTCTTTCAGGACTTTGACTCAGAAAACCAGTGATATTTTGTATCTACTTCTGAAACAAAAGATGCCTTGGGCATTTATCTTTACTTTAATCTCCCTGCACTCTGTTGCTTGTTTGAATATTCCTTTAGAAGTATACAAGAGCATGATGGAATAACAAGAACTTGTGTGCTTGTCTATATTCATTGGCCCATATTACTAGGTATTCCGTTTTGACATTTCCGTAGCTCTCTTGTGGATATGACAAAAACTTTACTTCATTGTTCTGTCAAGACTTTGACTGAATAATCTGGAAATGATCAACATCCTGCATATTTGTTATATTTAATTCATGGCTTGACCCATTACAAGTGATGTATTTCTTGACACCTGTAACTCACAGAAAACAAAATGAAAGCACATCACATTTGATTGTTGTCCTTGACTAATCATTGACACACGATCTCGTTTGAGGCACCATTATAATCAAAATGAGTTCGCTGCTTTTGTTGTATCTCCTAATAACCAGTACTAAACTCGAGTATTGTATCACTGATGCTCATTACTGTATCCGGCTACTCCCTTGAAACATAAATTGTCATAGTTAAGATCTGAAATCACAAATTGATCCAAAGTGAACTCCCGTATTTTTTTGTTTTAGTACTTATGTAGGGCTTTTATCTTAACATTGAATCATACTGGAATGTACCTAGTCTTTGGTCCCTAAGCACAACTGATACCTCAAAACCTTCCTCTAGAAACAAACTGTTTGCTCTTTTCCTTAATTCTAACACAACAACATTCACTTCCTACACTTGAATTATGTAGAAGTTTTTTCCATTTTGCTTTTGAATTGAAACATTGTATCAGTATGAACCACTTTTAAACACTAGTTCAAATGTATAACTGGTAACTTAGAATCATTCTGGAAAGAAAATACTTGCTCCTCTATTATTTTTCTGAAAAAATCACTTTATTATTATCATTGATAATGCAGTATTTCTTCACTAGTCAACTCAGAACTAGAAATTTGTCTAACACTCAAGTGCACTGTCTATATTTGTTCTCGTGAGCAACATGGTACTCTTCATGTATTTTTATATTTCACTGTAAAAACTGCTCTCAGAAATTGTTCTCTTTGATGATGAACATTAGAACAAAACATCAAGGCATATGTATGCTTGTTCACTATCCAAAAGAGAAATAATGAATTGAAACTCACATGATATATGATTATAATTAGCACAGAAAATAAAGTAATTCAGCAATTTCTTATGCAAATGCACTTAGTTAAATTCCTTAAGTGAACTAAACTCACTGTTCACCTGTAGCCTTCAGAAAGAAATGTTGATCGTTATGAATGCACAGTTGGTTTTGTTACTTGATGGATAACTCTGTTTTACTCTTCCAGTTGTATTTCACTTTGTTTAATGTATATGATGAAATATCTTTCAAAAACAGCCCATTTAATGCATAGGGCAGCATGTCGGGCTCTACCCTTGTGGGAGCCTGTTTTACTCCACATGCTTGGTCTTCAAATAATGTTTTGCTTCATGACTTTTCCTATACTTGCACAAAGAAACAAACCGTGTTAGCATAAAAAATAGAACATGTTGATTATGATGTTGATACTTCTCCTTCAACTCACTTCTTTCAAACAACATTTGATCGAATTTGATTATTTCAATGCATTGCTAATAGTATAATGTACTATTGTAGGTGCATCATATGAGTTATGTCATAGTCGGAGCCACTGACACTCTTCTTTTCCTCTTACAGGTTGACGAAGCTCAAGACGACAAGGTGCACCATTCAACATCAAGCGTTGATAACCAGGCAACGATGACTATGTTGTTGCTTATATGTTTTCCTTTTGCATCTTCAGTAGTGCATTGTGCTGTTAGAAATGTATTGGAATAGTTATAGTTATATCCACGGCTTGTGTGGATCTTTGATTTCATTTTTTGCTTTTCAGTTGAAAAGAAAAATGCATCTCATGCAATGTTGTAATACTATTCTGATTGTGAAATAAAATGAAGCCTTGTAAAAATATGAGTTCTTTTTGAAATGAATAAAAGCATTTGAAATGCTATTTTGCACATGTACTCAATTCTGTATTTCTTTTAAATCTGCAACATTTGAATGGCACTCTGCAACTCCATAACTTCACTAAAATGCATAACTGATATTCAATGCATAATGATAATGTGAAACAGCATTTAAAATCCAATCTGTAATTCCACTTTATGGCAAATAATAATCAGCCAGCTCCTCCCTTTGAGCTAAGGTGAAAAATATGTAACAGTGACAATGGGCGAGAAGTAGGGGAATGTCTAATATGTTGCAGCAGTCGTTGGACTTCAAGTGGCAGATTGTTGGGTATATGAAGCTCAATGGACATCTGTGTCCCTTCGTCTTCTCTTGGAGACTATTGTATATGTATATATGTGGGAAAACTCTATGTATGATGTTGCATTGAATAAAGAGAATAATTGCCCTACTTTCTTGTGGATGTAGCCAAATTGGCGGACCACGTTAATTTCCTATGTCTCTATGTAATTTTATGGGTTCTAAATTTGTCTAATTACTTAACACGAGCAATGAACTAAAGAGGATAATTGCCCTGCTTTCTTATGGATGTAGCCAAATTGGCGGACCACGTTAATTTCCTATGTCTATGTGTAATTTTATGGGTTCTAAATTTGTCTAAAGTTGTATTGGTTGGACAAAAAGCATTGAATTCTCATAAAGAAAGATTTGCTGCTATGTTTTATATGTAAATTGATACCCAATACATTCTTGAAGTAATATTTATGCTCTTGCTATTTTTAGATTCTATAGTATTACAAGATCCCCCAAAGTGCATTTAGCCTCTACTATAAAATGACCTCATTTAGGCCATTTTCAAAGATGAGATTACTTGAATCTTAAAAGATAATTTTATTTCTTGGAGAATAATGATGTCATAGTTTCCACTTTCTAATTGATGCTTTATTAGGATCCTTTTGTTAGGGTCATTAGGTAATGCCCTTAATGTTAGGACCTTCATTATCCGAGCAAGGATAGTAGTAAATTCTCCCCATTCTCATTGTTCTATCCAAAGTGGTTTGAATTCATACTACTACTTCCTCCTTTGTCTTGGTTTTCTTCCTTTTTTGTTTTTTTGAATAGGGGTACACATCTTTTTTTTCAACCATTCTTGCTTAAGAAATTGATAGTTTTTTCGAATAGTCAAAACCCATATTTTCTTGAAGAACCTCATCAATCGTTTCTTGTGAGATTTCTCCCCCTACTTTAACAAGAATGCCATTTACCAAAGTGTTAATATTTTCTTCTCTTAAAATTTATTCATTTTCACCATCCTTTTCTTCAACAACCAATTCATCATTTCTTTGTTCCTCAATATCCTCATTGATAGGGTCCTTTGTTTGAATTTCTAAATCACTTCCTTTCATTTTTTCACTTCTTGAAGGGAGAACTTGTATATTATTTTCTTGATTATAGGCCACCAATTATTTATGTGTTCCTCACCTTGACAAGCTTTTGGTGCAAAGGTAGCTTGATTGTCACCAAAATTAGGCACATCCATTTTTGGATCCTCGTAGGCTGAGTTGTCCTATGAAACTTGAGACTTGATTCCTTATCTTTTTATATTGGCTACTTGTATGACCATATTTATGGTAAGATACGCAAATAAATTTATACCCTTCATAAAAAATGGTTTATTTCCATTTTGTAACAATGAACACCATCTCACAAAAGATTTACCATGAGTTATTCAAGAAACGGTTAATGTCTAACCATTCAAGGTAAAGAGATATATATTTTTAATTAGAAACATGCTACTGCATTCTATTTCTTATTAGATTATAAATCAAACATGCATAATTACTTTTCAACAGAAAAGATTAGCTATATTTACTTTGTACTACAATTCAATGATTTCAAATAAGTGAGTTATTAACAATAACTTAAGCAAATAGGGATAGAGAGAGATCCATATCTAATTCATACTATCTTCCAAGACTCAAGAAGTCATCTACAAGAGGGAGAGCATCACCCAGATGCTTTAGCTCCAACCGTGGGCTTAAGTGATCCCCTACACACCTTCCTAACTGGAAGTGACCCTACCCTTCAACGAAGGAATTAGTTGGGAACCCTCTTATTCTGCCATCTGAACTCTGGTGTTGTGCCCCTACTTAGTTAATGTTGTCACACAACTATGGAATTTTTCCAACTAAGTACGACCTTTCTGACTAGCTAAGTATTTGGTACACAATGAACCGACGAGTGCATGCAGAGACAACTGCACCCACTATGGCCATAGTATTTATATCGAAGATATAATTGCTACTAAGAGCGAAGTCGATTGTTCACCCACCCTACTCAACTTGAAAAACCATTCTTGATCTAGGGTATACTAGAACTAACTATCCTACCCAACAAACCCTTACAATAGATTCATAACACAACATGACTTTTTTTTCTATCACCATTTGTTTGGATTGACAAGGGATGGACCTTTCTTGAACCCTCGTGTTACTTGGCTTAGCTCTTGAGTCTTGGCCCCTACCATTGATTCAAGGTCATAAGATACCACGGTTTTCCCAATTAGTGGTTTCTATTCTCATCTCATAGCAAGTATTCTTGGTAGTCACATGCTGATACACTTGTTGAATTTGTCCTAACTAGACACAAGGTTAATTAGTGACCTCAACACAATGCCCCCTTCTTGGAAGCTTTCAGATTAAATACAAAATCTTAGAAGGGTTTTATCCATTCAAGATAGGATAATCTTCTTCTTTTAGAAAAAAGAAACTTTTCGCATTATCATTATTAAGAAAGAAGGTAGCAACTCAGGGAGGGTTTGGACTTTATCACAAACAATTCAGAGTCCGAAGGTAGAACAATTTCTCAAAAACAAAAGATTCAACAAGCAACAAGGATTCTCTCCTATGTTGTGGGCAATCTTGCCACTTAGTGTCGATCATTGAGCTTAATCAACACACTTTAAGGGTACACTGCTTAGGTGGCTAGGACCATTTACCTAACATTACCATATGCTATCATTACCATGTTTCTACTTTTTGAGGGATTTTGTTCCCGTAAACTTTGTATCTCTAGTTTTACTTTTAAACTTATTGTTTTACTCCCACATTTCATATGGGAATAAATATGCTGGAACATTTTCATATAAATACTTCGTTGAAGGAAAAGTATATGATAGCTCATTTTAAAACAAAACTCTTCGTACGAGGTGAATTAGGTGTAAGGATAGTTTATTTATAAAAATTAAAGATACTCAAAACATAATAAAAATATATTTGTAAAAATTAAAAGTATAAAATAATTCAAAAATTATTTATTGTATAAAATTTGTTTCAAAATCCTTCATTACATATAATATTTATTATTAAATATTTTACATAATCTTTCATTATATATATTTTTTAATAAATGAATTTTTAATTAATTATATAAAATTTTATATTATTTAAACATCCTTATTATATACTTAAAAAAAGACATGATCATATTTCATTATATATATTTATTATTAAAACATTTTTTTAATTAATTATTTAAAATTTTATATTATTTAAACATCCTTTTTATATATATTTTTTAAAAGAAGAGGGCATTTATAATTAATTTGCCCTTATGCCTAATATATCTCTTAGGAAAAATAGTAGAGTTTTCTTTTAATATGTTATCCTATGTTTTTCCTTCAACGGAGAGTTTTCTTTTAATATGTTGTCTTATGTTTTTCCTTCAACGGAGTATTTATACGAAAATTGTTCTAGCACATTTATTCCCATATGAAATGTGGGAGTAAAACAATAAGTTTAAAAGTAAAAACGGAGATACAAAGTTTATGAAACGAAATCCCTCAAAAAGCGGTAACATGAAAATGATAGCATACGATAATGTCATGTGTATGATGGGCCCGACTACCTAAGCAGTGCACCCTTATTGTATGGTCCCATGGGGGGGGCTTGGGCTTCTATTTTCGTGGATCAAGTGGTCCCATGAAGCAAAAAAAATATGCTACAGGATTAATTGGAATCTTTTCTTGAAAAATAGTAGCCCTTGCAAATTTCAGCGGGTGAAATTGAGGCGGGGCTAGAAATTGCCCCTACAACTTAGGTTTTTAAAGAATTTTTTTGCCACTTATCTATCACTTAAAATTTTAAATTCCTTAAAAAAAAGAAATGAGAGAAATTTTTATTTATTTATTAATTTTTATCAAAATACTCTCATTCCTCAAATTTTGGAGCTCAAAGTTTTAAGGTGAATTGCAAAATTGAATTCATAAGACCGCCAACTTTAAAATATTCCTAAAATATCTCAACAACACCCACTGAATTTTTTGGAAACCCCCCTCCATAAGACCTTACCCTTAGAGTGTGCCAGTTAAACCCAACCCTTAGCGCCTAACTGCACTTTAACGCCTCTTCTTGATTCATTCAATAAGGGTACGGTCCCATGGAGGGGGGCTTCCTAAAAAAAAAATTGGAAACCCCCCTCCATAAGACCTTACCCTTAGAGTGTGCTAGTTAAACCCAACCCTTAGCGCCTAAGTGCACTTTAACGCCTCTTCTTGATTCATTCAATAAGGGTACGGTCCCAAGGAGGGGGGCTTCCTAAAAAATTTCAGCGGTGCTGCTAGATTTTTTGCACTGCTGAAATTTTTTAGGAATATTTTAAAGATAGTGGTTCCATGAATTCAATTTTGCAATTCAGCTTAAAAGTTTGAGCTCCAAAATTCAAGGGACGAAGTGGAGTAAATTGATAAAAATTAATAAACAAATAAAAATTCTCTCATTTTCTAGTTTTTTTAGGAATTTAAAATTTAGTGATAGATAGGGGGCAGAAAAAATTCCTAAAAAATTCCTAAGCTGTAGGGGCAATTTCTAGCCCCACCTCAATTTCACCCCCTGAAATTTGCAGTCCTAAAAGGTAGGGGCTGCTATTTTTAAGGAGGAGATTCCAATTAATCTTATAGCATAATTTTTTTTGCTCCATAAGACCGCTTAATCCATGAAAATAGAAGCCCAAGCCCACCATGGGACCATACAGTAATCATATGCAAAATTCATAAACAATCTATAATTAACCCGAAAGGCGTTTCCACTGCAAGAGAATTTTTACCGTGTACACTTTTATGCGTCTGATTTAAATTGATGTTCATAAAGGCGTCGGTTTTAGCCCCTATGGAGCTACTGGAGGCAGATGAGAAAGCTGTTGACGGTGGAGCTGCTCACGGCGAAGAGAATCGATTCTTTCAGATTCGTAAGAGAGGAAGAAGAATCTGCTATGATCGGCTCCATCTGGGAGGAAAGCGGGTGCGGAGCGCAGTATGTGGTTGTAAAGAAGAGGCTCTCCTCCCTTACTCAAAATATTGTCTGCAGAATGTTTTCCAGTAGGACGTACTCTGACAACGACTTGAATGAAGAGCATGGCTTCAAACAAATGATTGAAGAGATGTTTGCTGTGGCCGGTGCATTTTGCATTGGCGATTTCATTTCTAGAATCAAGCCTCCACACGGCGGATTAGGCTCCACACCTCCACAAGAATCTGGACCTGCCAAATGCAGCCTCTGACTCAGACGAGGAGATGGATCAATCTGTGGACGGGGGAGCCCACGGCCGAGGTGAGTGGGGTGGCGGACAAGGCAGAATTTGGTGGTAATTAAGGTTTTTCGTTCAGTGGCTGCTCGATGATGTTTTGTTATAAGTTTTTTTGGCGAGGGTGTTTATGTTTTTGTCCCTCTGCTCATTCGATATCTTTCTTTTTTTATTTCGATGTTTCATAGATGTGGTTTTTTTCTTGGCTCTCTATAATTACGTTTTTAATATCAATAGAAGTCTGGGTGGTCCACCACCTTTTTAAGAAAAAAAAAATATCGTTGATCAACAACTAATGGTAAGGTAATATAATTTATTGGCATTTATTAAAATTCATTACTTGTCATTGGTTAATAATTTTACACATGATAGTAGCTGAATCAGTTTTGGACATTGAGAATATTCAATAGTGGCCATGCTAAGACTCCTCAATATATTTGTTGTGGCTATGTATAGAGGACCTGAAAACTTTTTCATATGCTGGTTTTTGCAGTTGGACTACATATATATGATTAGTTTAATATCTTTCTAACCTCCTAAACAAACAATTTGTTATGGTAAATTGATTAAAATTATTAGAATACTCACTATTATTAATTTTCTACTGTAATTTTCGTAGTTCTATTCTTTGATTATTTGTAACTTTCGAGTCAAACTGAATCAAAAGAAGCTATAACGCGCTTTTACATCAAGTATTTTTATTTGGATTGCGTATTTGTTAACAAATTCTAAAATCGTAACTAGAAAGAAAACTCCTAGAGGTATTCATTAGCATTATAAGTTTTCATTCAAGGTTTAGATATTTGAGAGGAATCTTTGACTATAGGTACTAAAATTTTGTAGGAATTAAGGTCAATTTTGGACATAAAAATGTAATTTTATTGAGTTCAAGATTGATTTGTTGGTGTGATGATTGGCTTTAATCATACTAAAGTGATTTATCTTAATGCATAGTTAAATAATACTGTAGTGTAGAAAATTGTACGCTCTTCAAAACGATACAATTTCACATTTAATTTGGACCTATTTTAGCACCCTTGCACTAAATACCCCTATAAATCATCATTAATAGGCCCCTAAGACCCTTTATTTTGGATATCGAGGCTTATTTCAATTAATTATCCGATGCAGTTGTGACCGCCATGATAAACATGTATGCAAATGTAATGTCCCCTTATTAGAGACATAAAATGCACAAGTTAGGATCTAGAATTTGTACTTACCAACACTTAATTCTGCACATACACATCATGCATTACCAACGAATACACATAGTTTCTCAATGTAAATCAAATTAGACAATTCCAGATTGGACATTTTAAGAATAAGGTAAATGCATTATCATCTAGTGCACAAAACACATCATAATCTGATATGACTTATTACTATTGATCGAAATAGATCTTTTCCTTGTTTCTTCTTTCCTAACCTCTTTAGATAGTAGATTTACTGTGCAAAGGGCACGTGAATGATCTCAAATTGGACTCCCTCAAGGTGTCCCACCCATATTGGGACCATCCATCAATGGATCGATTTACCAGCCTTTCCCTCCACAAACTCCCTATCCTTATTGAGTGCTAGCAAAAGGGAATTTTGGCCCGAAGTCTATTCTCATAGTAAAATTCATAGTAACTTATGATATACAATAATTGTTAAAAGCATCATTATTGGACTCTTGTAAATAATATCCCTTTATTTCTATCTAGGGTGTTTGTCAATCACTTATGTTGTATAGATGAACTCTAAAATATAGTGACATATAAATGTTCATTTAATCTCTATGCATTCACCTATTACATTTAATCAAATTCATAATTCATCACATATTAGAGTGTTATAAACATTCATTGATATTGAATTTAATAAGACATGGGGTTAGTCATTATACTGTAACCCAATGTCTGTAATAATTCGAATTCAATTATATAACCCTCAATGCTAACTAGTCGGTTGAGAATACTTACCTTTGCACGATGCACTATATCGGGCTTTCTCAAGACATGATTCTCTGTAACCCGATCTATCTCCTTTCTTCCACATGATTATTTTAATACAAAAATTACTTATCTTTATTTTGGTTCAATTTGCTAAAGCCTTCTTAATTCTTGCAGCCATGATGATTTAGTACATGCAGTATATGTATATATTCTATATAAATATGTGTATACCCTCATCTCTAATTGATTTCAATTTATATCACTATTTCTAATAAATATTTATATCCCAATATGTATATATTCTATATAAAGATCTATATGTATATTATTATTCCTACTTGATTTACAATAATTTTGTTGCATGAATATATGTATATATAATTGTACAGATCATAGTGATAATAAAGCCTACCACAGAAGTAATAATTATAAGTAACAAAATATAATAACTATGATGGAATAATATTCACCAATAGCTAAAATATAGAATTACCTTCGATCACTATAATAGAGCATACCACAATCTATATAAATTTGAATATGCCTCCTATTACTAATCCAGTATTTCCTTTAGTTTAGAATATATTCTTATATTCTTTCTTTAATTTCCCTCATTCGTCCATGCTTTCCTCTTCTCATATATTCTCTCTTTATATCTCCCTCACCTTGGAGAAGAGACTCGATGGAGGGTTGTGTGTTTTGGAAGGTTGTGACTCTCTTTATTGAAACCATTCCATGATGATCGCTGCCTTTGGTAATTTAATTAATAATAATTTGGAAGATTTATGTATCTTATTTAATTGTTGGTCTAACACAACATAATTATCATTGTCCATATCTTAGGAAATCTTATCTTTATGTTATTGGTAGTTGTTGCCTTTGTGAGAATTATCAATGGCTTGTCTTTATTGTTGTTGTGTATATTTTATACCAATATTTTATATTATATGCTTCTTATTAAAATATATTTATTATTATTATTATTCCTATATACATTCTAATATTTATAATATTATATTATGATGATTATTGTTATAATAATATTTAAATTGCAATTTACACACACACCCACATACATATATATAATTTGATTATTGATCCTTTATATTTCAACAAAATGTGGTGACATTCAGAAGGCAGATGTGACCTCATGGACTGCAGTCATCTTTGGATATGCAATGGATGGATCTAGCAATGATGCGTTGAAACTCTTTGAACTAATGAGGCACTCTAGAACCAAGTCTAGCAATGATGTGTTGAAACTCTTTGAACTAATGAGGCACTCTAGAACCAAGTCTGGCATGATGTTCCTGCCATCGTCTTCTCGACAGAAGGATAAAAAAGCACCGTTTACCATGAGTTCAATGACGGTTTGCTGCCTCCCTCCATAATATATCAAAGCTATCTTTTCCAAAATCAAATTCATTACTATGTTAATATTATTATATGCTTAATCTTAACTATTATTATACGATTAATGTAAATAATTTGATGATTAATATAACTTAACATTTGTAAGAATATATCTTTCGACGTTATTTATATAGATTTAGTATAAAGATAGATATACTAGTACATAATCTTCTTAAAAACATAGTCAGGGAATTAATACATGCAATACTATACAAGCATCTTTCAAACTCGAGCTCATGGCTCAACTACAAGGTGTAGCTCCACTAATCCATGAAGACTTCTTAAAAAAGAAAGAAAGTAGCTTTTTAAAATAAGTATTCACAGAGGTTTCAAATCCTTCAAGAACGCAATAAAACATACCATTTCGGTCTTAGCCAACAAGAAGATTTCATAAAAAAATTAAAATTCATAGAACTCTGCTCTACTACGGTTTCACTCAAAGTATAAGCATGTTGCCATAACAATCATTAAATACTTTTTATAAGACTTTCCCCAATCTTTCATTACCAGGGTAAGAATAGTGGAAGGAAAGAATAAAGAACATGCAAGCATTATGTTAGGGTTTGGTAGAACATTTGCATTCCCAAAATAACACATAAAATATTACCAAAGATTCAAGAAATCAACATGCCTATGTAGCACGGAAAAGTGACTCTCTTTTCTCACTTGCGCTGCTCCTGCTATGAATTTATCTTTCCGCTCTTATCAACTTTACTCTCTCAGCCAAAAGAACTCCGTTCACTTCTTTCACTTGTTTCACTTAGCAATACAAACAGCGCTGAAATTCCTGCACAGAAGACTTACACCCCCAACGTTCTCTTCTGTTTCTCCTTCACACAAAAATGATTTCAAGTTCCATCCTCTCTCAAACAAAGTCTCCTCCTTTAAATAACTACTTCACAACCGTCTAAAAGCTTCGATTCCTTCACCATCCAAGCCCACTTCTTTCACTTAATGAAGTATATATATCTGGAGGGTTGATATGATTCCAAAAATAGTTGCCAATCGGTTCAAAATCTTTACCATATCGCCCCAAGGAGTTACTCCCAAGATAGTGTCAAGAAACGATTTAACAACAAATTCCACATTGGATATTCACCCCGATAATCTCCCGACCAATCGAAGATAACACCAAGCAAAACCACCAAGAAACGGTTGGATGAAAACCATTTTCAATAGCCATATGAAAAGATTTAAAGCACACCACTAAATATTAATAAACACGGTCAAATGGTCATTTTGTATGCTGCATAGACAATTCCAAGTTCATTATGCTTGGCCGCGATTTTCTATAAGGCTCAACAAAATGTTGCAATACAATTAATATGATGGTCACTCCAAAGAGATATGTCGCGATTATAAATTTGCTTCAAAAGATATACATATGCACAAGGCATCGATAATCATTATCGGTCTGCCTTTTAATTAAAAATTATAAGTATAATTTAAATGCATCTAGCCACTTTAATGAGAGCTCTTCCTTGTTGAAGAAATCGAGCCTCAACATTCCCACTATTGACTTTATAAGTTGATTCTTAATGCTAATAAAAGGATTATAATAACCTTTAAGCAAGGTTTAACATTAATAATATGAGTTGGCATCATTACCGAGAAGAAAATATCATGCCAATACATTTTTGAAATAGTGCAAATTTATCTACAAATATGCACATGCATGCGCATGTTCGTTTATATGCACGTGCATGTGCATGCATGTATGTAGGTGCAATAATCTCATCTACGTACATGCATATGCATCCATGTATTCATACATGTAACCTGTATATGCATATGTTGTTTCTCTCTCCAAAAGTACATATGCGTATTTATATTCGCTCATACATATACATATACATATATATGAAAATAAGCAAGAAGGCTTACAAACCCTAGACCACCATTCACTGTGAAACGAGGAACAAAACAAGCTAACACAAGATGGCTTACCTCAACTATGCAAGAGACATCCCTTAGATCTATTAGGTTAAACGAGTCATACTAGACCGCCTCAAACTTAGATGGCATAACTAAAGACTCCACAACGTCACCCTTCTACCAGGCGATACTCCCCCTCTTTCTCCTTGGAGGTGCTTGGATCATCCTGCACTATCACTCAGGAAAAACAATGGTAGTTAGCCTGATAATCAATATAGTAATTTCATCATATTGCATTTATATTAACATCTGCTATTACAGAAAATGAATTCCTTGCATATCATTTCATCCGATTCATAGCATCAAATACATACACAATTATTTCGGAAAACATAAGCATCATATTACATAATACCATCACAACATAATTAACTTTCGAAATCATAGATTTCATTGCATTATTTACTCAAAGTAGAAAGTAGTTTTTGTAAACTAGGGTGGGATGTAACACATTTACATGAGAAAAAAATGAGCTTAACAAAAGAAGGGAAATCCTTTGAGACATCCATTAAGACACATATTCTAGCATGTTCATTTGAGTTACTAAAATCATTAATATCATGAGAGTGAAAGACCCCAATTTATACTATCTCCAATTCCTTGTATTTTATTGGAAATATTTTAGTTGGACCCGCAATGGAGTAAACTTAATTCATGTAGAGAAGGGATCAAATTTTAGCCCTACTCCATTTAGGAACCCAAATCTATTTTTGAAAACCCTATCCTTATCTTCTCTTTCTAGAAAATGAACAATAAATAAATCCTTTTCTCAAAAGTGAAATTCCCTTAACAAAAGTCTAGTTTTCAAAAACCCATTTAGTCAAAATTGGCTTTGCAAGAGAAGTATTCCATAACTTACCAATTAAAGTCATGGGCATCAAACCTGAAATGTGAGGGTTGATGATGGTATCTAGAATTTCTACTTGCACGCCAATAAACATAATCATATGTTGCTTCCTACCTTGTTTTTCAATAGTTCTAAATTTATTGATGTTGTAGAAGTTTGATATTTCCTTTGTGAAGGATGAGTAAACCCTTTATTATTATTCTTTTATGATTATTTTCCTTGACCATCTTTTGATTTTTCCTTTCATATTCTATCATTCCCTTCATTAAAATTCTTAGAGCTTCATCTTACATTGGGTCACTAATCAAAGTAATTTCTTTGGGTTTGAGCAAGTCCTTTACGTCACTATTTGTGAGCCTCACTTGGATTTGAAACTAACACCTTATATTTTTGAAAGGACAAATTTTGTCGGATAATTTGAATTCTCATCTCAACATTTCTATCCATGACCAATTACTCTTGCTCTCCATTTTAAATTTATATTTGTTCCATTAAAAATAACCATTAGTGTTAATAAATATAATATATTTTTTAGTTGTTTCTTTCTAATGAAATTATTGAAAATCTTTTAAATTATCATACTTACTATTTTTAATATCTAATAAAGACACTTAAGATGTTATCAAATAATTGATACACACAAATACTTATAATCATATCAAACAAATACTGCACAAATAATTTAATATAATATAAATACCTCGAACTATAAAACTATGAATATTTAACACCTCCTTTTATAACGAAAATTAGTAAATACAACCATAAATCCATTAAATTTATTCCCAGCGAATCCCAACCCAAAGGAAAAAGTAATTACGAGTTCCAGATTACCTCTCGGATTCTCTTGCAAGGGAATTAATGCCGCGAGAATAGAATCCATGGTCATTCATGGCCTTACGAGGTCTCACTATTCCAATTATTTCCTCATCCCATTATTTGTTCCCACTTAGCAAGACGAGAAGTTCGCCTCCTCTACGCCTGTTTGCTCTTCAGTTACTACCCAGGTGGGCTTTCTAAAGGCCTTATTCTCTATATTTGTTTGTTTTTAATGAGCATTTCAATTTGTTAGAATTTTGAAATAGACAGATTAAACCTATTCACATCTGTGATGTAGTGTGGCAGCTTCTATGTATCACTAGAAAAATCTGTAGCCAGCCGAGGCTGTTTCGATATTGGCACCTAATGCCCATTTGATTTCTTTCTTCTTTTTCCTCTTCCTGAAATCTTTTTTCCTATTTTTTCAATCGATAATTTTACTGTGTATGAATGTGTGACTGCTGCTTAGAAGGTAGACGTAGCAATAATAGTTAGAGTATGAAACGCACATGCCTATAATTTGGGCGGTAAGGGGAGGGTTGGACTTAATAATCACGGTACTCTGCACTAAATTGATTTCCATTGCAGGGACGGAATGTTTTTATCTCATAATTCAGGTAATACTTTCTACTTGGGGGCGAGCTCCATTGCAATCATAGCCCTCATGTTTGGTGGGTAGAAATATTATGTGTCATCGATGAGTGTTTAAGCTGCTTGTGTGCTTTCAGTTTACAATGGGCTAACATGGTGTGGCGATCGTATGGTTATGACACTTAAGTCTTGAGTTTATGTAAATATGACACTCATATTTCTAGGGGTTCATGTAAATATCACTGTTGTACTTCAATGGGTTGTGTTGTCACTCAGAGATTGCAGCCATCTGTTGTTATCCCGGATGTTTCCTATACTCAAGCCATACAGAGAGTGCAACAATAGACAATTCCGTGAATTTCGGACTTAATTCACTGAGTAAGATTTTCAATGAGCTCTTGTTAATTCATCTACAGAGAAAAGGGATAAATAGTTGAATTTTTTTCTAATCTAATATGGGTGATGCGCCAAGATTAAGAAAGCATTTCGAGTTGCATAAGAATAAGGAACACATGGGTTAATAATTGATGGAGATGGAGAAAACACATTTGTAGCGATAAAAGGCAAGGAGCAATATTTGCATGATCATCTGCATAAAAAAGGTTATCTGTTGCTCACAAGATATCAGCAAAACCTGGACACATAAACCAAAGATGCCTGAATGCAAATGTTAAAGTAGAGAGAAGAATTTCTAGCAAAACCATGAATAAACACAGAATAAAGCATTTTATTTATTAGAAATGACACACTGTGAAGCAAATACAATACTTAAGAGAAGATACACAGTCACACAAGCTATTAGAGGTTTGAAAATAACATTAGATATCTGCCCACAAGTGCAAATCTGCACAAATCTCCTACAAAAAGGGTATAGCCTCACCTAGAAAATTCATCTCCCTATTCCAATGGACCTGAACATATTAGGGGAGAGGACCTAGTAGTTGAGCATGTTGCAATAGTTGTGATAGCATTTGTTGATTTATTTTCAATATTTTTAATAGTATAGAACTAGTATTTGTGACTCTAAAGTTGTTAGTGTTGGTTATGTGTAACCATAATTGAATGAAATGATTTCATCTGTGTTACCCCAAGTTTCCGGGACGGGGACGGCAGGACGAGTCCCCAAGTTTCCGATTTTTGAGGCCAAATTTGGGGACAACAGGTGACGGCTATATAAAACATAGGGAAAATTTAAAATATATAGGGAAATTTTAAATATTCATATGAAAACATGGATAAAGCATGCATAATATACATTATAGAACCTTAACATATAACATTTGTGTTCAACATTCTTTGTTAATACTCAATACGCATTGAAAATTCAGAATTAAGATACATGAATCATAATACAACCTCCAAGTTATAATTTATAAACTTATATCAAATTACATAAGGTTATTTCCAGTTCATAAATTGGGCAAACATTTGTGATTATAGTGAAAGATTGTTTCACCTAGGTTATTGATTACTTGGCACAAAACAATAATGAATAGCTGAGGTGTCTGAAGGCAGAATTATTGTAGTTTGGTGGGAGTGTGGACTACTGGAAGTAAATTCAATGCTGGTGTATTGTCTGATATGGATTTGAGCAGTTAAATGTGGGGACAATTGCTGCACTCAAGGAGTTTTGGGCATCAAATTGCTTTAATATTCAGCCTATTTCCAATTGTGAAGAACTATTTAAAAAGTTCAACAAGCAGCAAATAAATTCAAGTTTACACACTTTTGGAATAAATTTTTGTTATTTTTATATATCTCTAATAGAGCATCAAATATTTATCTTGTGAGTGTTCCAAATGTTGTGAAAGATGTATGAAAATAATTTAAACGAACAACTCATAAACCAAAAAACTGAAAACTATTATATATATATTTTTATTTTTAAAACATGCTTTGACGTGGGGGACGACTCAAGCATCCCCTTGTTGTCCCTGGGACAGTTAGCCGTCCCCCTTTCCCTTTGACCATCCCCCTCGTTCTGGAAATGTCCCCCATGAATTTGCAAAAAAAGGGGATGCTAGGGGACTGTCCCCCAACCGTCGCCCTATACCTGGGACGTCCCGAGGACAAGGACGGGGCTTTTAAGGGGGCGGGGGGGGGGGAGACGCGTCTCTGGGTTTCCCTGGATTTCATAGATCTAAAAAGCAATAAATCATGTGATGCCACATCGGCGTACCAATAAAACATGATTTAATGTACAAATATTATAACTTAATGCACAACTACTAGTCTACCCTTTTTTGGGGCCATTTTGGACACCTCAATAAAAAACATGCTGGTGTGGCATCATGTTTGATGATGTAGACCCGAAACCTTAGTTATAACTTATGAGTAGTGGCATTGCCAAGTAAGCCGTTGACAAAAAATGGGAGTGATTTGAAATTTCAATACATGATTTTGGGAGGAACGAAGTTAGGGTGCTCAATTGTTGGGTCCTCTCCCCTAAAGAGTGGGAGAGAGGCAATAAATTGCCAGTAATTGTGCCACCATCACTTGCAAACTTAAATGCTTGAACTGTCCATTACTTCTGATATGCTGGCCATTATTAATTGCTTGAGTAGAGATTTGATATGCGATGATAAATGGTTGGCTCCAAATTGAATGTCCTGAGTTCCCTCACAATGTTGCTGCAAAGGCTGTGTGCATGCAATTCTTTTGCTCACCACCAAAAACCCTAAATTTTTTCCCTTATCCATGTGGGCCGTTTCCGTTAATTCTTCCCTTTCAAACATAACTTCATGGTTTAGTCAACCCTAAATTTTCTCCTATAAGCTCTCTTTTGCAACATTGTAGGGCAGGATTTTAAATGATCTTATGCACAGGCTCTTTTTGCTTCAATTTTTTAATTTACATGCAAGGTTTTCTTTGTCTTAGGGCACAAATATTCCCGTTCTAAAATAAATTTATCTTTCCATTGCAACTTGCCTTTGAATTAAAGAAATTTTAATATTAATGTCAAATACATTGATATCATAGGGCTCACTTATAATAAAAAAAGGCCAAAATTAATCAAAATTGCAGCTTGGCACATAGACCATGGGTCCCGAATTCTTCCATTTGACCAATGCCAACCAGTGGCTCTTTAGCGTGGTAACTTTCTTCTCAAAAGCTTTTAAAGCACTGTAGGTCATTGATCTTCAAGACCAATAGCCTACTCTCCCTTGTGAATTGACAAGCCTCTTCTGCATTGAAGAATCTTGCTAGCAGGTGGATTAAAAGTATCCATGGTCATTGAGTCTTGAATAATGAAGAAAGGCCATGACTTTCTTACGAAAACATGCTTGCATCTTTTGTTTTAAAATTTAAAACTGTGGGTTCTATTACTTTTACTTTGATCATGCGGGCCATACCCTTGCATAATTGCATTAACCTAGTTATAATAAAGCTTTAATCAAAATATTAACTTGTAGGCTCCTCTATCTCCATGTGAGCTTTTCTTCTTTTAAATATTGCAAAGACTTTAATTAAAATATTTGCACAAGCTCCATTTAATTTTTATTTATTTCTGGTAGATTAATTGGAGTCCTCGGGACCATTCCCTTTGCATTACAAGTATGGAAATTTACAAAGTATGCAGCCACATAGAAGGCATGCAGGATTTACAAAAACCTTCATAGAATAGATGAACCAACTTTATACAAAATAGCTGAGGCCACATGAGACAAAATTGATTACATCCAGCACTATCACCTGATAAACCAAAGCCATATCTAGTGCAATATCATTTATATCTGTTGGCTGCTATCATGATAGAACTATTTATAACAGTTGTTGGCCTCTTCAGTGAGGGCGAAGGTCCAATCAACAACACTCATTAGGACCACCCCTGTTACATTCTTTAAAAAATTCACTGCCAACCTCACCTGCTTACGCCTTTCCTTCTCTGCTTTATTGCTGGAACCAAGAATTAATGGTACTCATGGACCAGCAACTGCGCCCTCATTGATTAGTAGGGAATGTTCGGAGAGTTGAAACTATGGCTAGTGTCCACTTCCACTAGAGTCTACTCAAGCCCTACCAACCAGGCTGGTTTGATGAGGGCCTTTCCAATTGTTGTGATAGTCTCTTTTTCCTCATTTAAATTCAGTAAAATGGAAATGAACATGTAAGCAATGTCGGAATTCACTCAATGACTAATGAATGTTAGGAGAAATTCTTCCCCCAAAGTCATTTGAATAGCATGGATTACTATTCAGGAATTTGTCTTGAATACCTCCCTTAGTCTCAAATCTGATATGCCACTCAAAAATGTGATCTGGCATTTCTTTGCTACCAATCTCACACTGGTATTCATTTTGTATAATCCCTTCGATCTTTCAAGTGAAGATCAAGGAAGAGGTGAAATGCTTTCCAATTACTTCGCCATCAATTTATTAAATGGCTTTGACATCTTTCACACATTAATGTGAATACCATCGTTGTACTTCTACATCATTTTCCTTTATGCTTCCATCACACTTGCATACTTGTTGATTTGTCAGTTTTGTTCACTTATTATTTTGAATGTGCAACCAGATCTTTACAATTCTTTCCACAGGCCATATAGACGATTGATGGGTGATGCTTCCTTCACCATCAATTTATTAAATGGCTGATCAAACCCTCCAAAAATTGCTGATAACCGATCAAGACAAATCAGATCCAAAACCCTTGATTTATTCCTTTCCAAGGTGGCAAATAGGGCTGAATGGACAGTTCTGGTGTATAAGCTGCTGTACAACAGCCTCTTTAATGACTAAAATCTCAATGTTTGACTGTAATAACCTTAGATTTGGCTGGTAACCATTAATTGCCACCTCCAAGCAGGGCTGGCGCTCCATTTACTTATTATTGATGGCTGAAAACCCTTCAATAATGACAATCTCTGGTTTTTGAATTTTTATTCACTCCAATAAGGTATGGCAGCTGTAGGGTTTCACCAAGAGTGCTGATCGCTCAGATCTGACTTGGAAACTTCTCCAAAATACTCAAAATAATTATGTTTTCTTCTCTCAAGGGTAGTGCTCGACTTTGTCCTGCTAATGATGATTGGAATGATATAGGGCAGCAGCTGGAATGTCTGAAATGATGCTAAAATACTAATTTTTCTCCTCCAAATGTGGGGGCTAGCTTAGATGAAGCTAATAATTCAAATCTACCCTAGTTGATGCTTGGAAAATTCATCAGTTTTTTTTGATAATTCTTGTAACAATCCTCAATCATGCTTTGACAACAAAGATGACATTTACTTGCAAAAGACACTGCAGTGCCACTATAACAAGTTTTTAATATCTTCAAATTCTCTACAAATCAGCACAATTGTGATTCCTCAAGGATTTTCGTTCGAGATCCCAAATGTGGAATTCAGTAGGGTTTTTGTCCTCTCAATCCCTGAACAAACCAAAGGTTTTCATCTTTGGATGCCTTAGATTGAATAAATTGCTCAAATCTGAAAATTGGATGCAAAAAGGATATATTAAATACTAAGCGCTCCTCTTATAGTTGCCTTTTTTTGTGCCTTCCATTTATTTTATTTTAATTTTGTTTTCCCTCTAAGTATTTAAATGCTTTTTATATTTAAGTGTTCAAAAAACAGTTTTTTAAAAATTTATTAAAATAATAATTTTTAAGTTGTCCCAAAAATAAAAATGACCAAGCCCAACTTAAAATAATATTAAAATTCATTTCCTTTGCACAATCCTTTAAACTATGGGAGATGGGGATAGGCTAGAGGTCTTCTCCATGGTGCTAATTCAAAAAAGGAGACATGACAGACTGCCAAGGATGCCCACCTTTGGAAGTGGTTTCATGATGGTCTTTTTTTGATGCCGGACCTTTATGGTGTCTTTCAGATTTCTTTTGATATACTTATTAGCTTCTGGGGGTAATGATTGTTTTTTTCTGTTGTGTGCAGACATCTGGAATGGGATGATCATAACAGGTTTACTGTTTATGACTCAATGGCTCAGCTGCATGACATACAACAGATATAACTAGCCTTTAGTTTCCATAGTAAAACATTGTGGAATTTGAGTTGGATTTTGTTGAACTGTTGTTTGTTTGAATTCTCAACGTGGCATCAAGTGGATATGGCCAATTTTTTTGTTGCTGTATGAATTGCCTTCAAATTTAAGCTTCATTCTGTCTGTTTTTTTTTGGTTTGTTTGCTATTCATGAAAATAAAGAAAAAGCCTTATCCCTTCTCTATGTTTCTGAAAATGTGGGATTTATATTTTAATTACTATATGTAGATGCAGAGGTTTCTTGATATTTATTTTTTATTTTTTGAAAATGACCAATTGTATTGCATGGGCATTTGACAGGTCAAAATCAAACTTCACCTGCTGGTCAAACATACAAGGCATTCGCTCTCAAGCAATGGCTAACACTTCTAGCACCGTGCCTAGTGTTGCTGTTTTTGTAACTGTACCAAACAAAGAACAAGGTACTTATGACCCTACAAAATATGTAATACATTTACTTCTACATTATAATTTCTGATGTTCAATGATCTTGCTGTTGTATTAAAGGACATCATTGTAGCTTGAACGCTACCCATGTTTGGAATGTGCAATTTCCATACCTCAATTAAGTTCATAGAGGACTTGTGATCTACTGGGAAGATAATCTATATTGTAGCTTGAATGAACTTTCTAATTAATGAAATGTCTCATACTTATTTTTCTTTTATTGTGAGAACTCTCCAACTCTTAGTTTATGTTGGTTTTAACTAGTTGTGTTTTGGCTTGAAAATATTTCTCTAACTGGTACGACTAACTTGCCTATATGTCTACTAGATGATTATATAGTGGTTTATGTAATGAGCCTAGCTCAAAACTGACCAAAATTTAACCTAATTTTGCTGATTGTAATTTCGTCAAACAGTTTGAATGCAAAATGCTTACTTGCTGGTTTGGTGTTTTCAGACTGATGATGATAATAGGGTGTTTCAAATGCTTATAGAATAAAGCAAGGGAGCTAATATCTTACTCTAGATGCAAGGAGAAACTTCTTTTTTCTTTTTATGCATAAAATGGGTATTTTAAAACATACTAATCACCTACAGCCTGGCATCATTTTGTCAAACAGTTGACAGACATACCACTTGGCTGAGTACAATATATTTAAATGCATGACAACAAGTATAATTTATCATCTACTTATTCCTCCTTAATTTCCAATAGATGACCAATACAGTAATTATTCAAATGCCAAGACTCTTGGCTTTACAATCAGCTCTTATAGAATATATTGTTATGAATGCAACCTACAGCTGCCTACTTAAACAATACAACATGTTATGTAACTAATGCCAAATGACAAAGGAACCTGGTTGGATGGAGACGCCAAGCTGGAAAGCTGATGTAGAACCCAGATTGCAAACAAAATAGCACTCTCCCAAGCTGAATCGAATTTATTTCCAAGTCGCCCCTGTTCTGACCTGCCTTGTTAAAATCAAATAATCACCAACAGATTTCTGCCTCCAATTGCTTCTGATCTCTTTGTCAAGCCTCTAGGAAGTGAGCGCTCCCAACCATGAAGGAAATCGATGCAAGTATGAGCCCAAGCAAATGAAAGATAGGTCTCTAATGGCGCCCCTGTTGCTGCAGACTTGGCTTCAGACTTATGTATTGCAGATCTGACCCCTTTTCTCCAAGGATTCGATGCCAAAAAGACTTATTCTTCAATACCAGCCAGCTCCTAAATTGAAGTCTTCAAAATCTGGCCCTAGGCCACAAGATTATGCCCTCATGAAGTGACTGAAGTATCACCTCCAGCTGCAATAATTCAGGTGATATTGCACACCCTCAAAATTGCTATCAATGGGAGTTTTCGTTCCCAAAGACAAACTGATTATCTGCAGACCACTTGGCTCCACAAATGCTCAAGAAGAATCACCGATCAACAACTCATCAAATCTGGATGCCCAAATGGTGAGACCTCAAGGTCTATTTATTCTTTTCCTCTAGAGGTCGGCCCAAATAAAATAATATTATTTTTTGACCTTCTAGAAGATTCCAGTATATTATAAACTTTTTGCACTTTATTAAAATGTTATATTATTAAAAAGTGCATCTCAACATAAAATTATAAAATAAGGTTTCCATAAATAGAAATAATAATTAAATATAATGGAAAACCCTTTCCCAATTAAAAACTGAGCCAAATAATCATCAAGTGACTGCAAAATGACTCTCTCACCATGCCTCATTAGCCTACGAGAGCCGTTAATAGGCTAATCCTGCTAATTTGTCGATGTCAACTGGAAGGGGACATTACAGTTTAATTAGTTTTGTTTCGGGTTATAAATTTATCATAGTTTCTAGGAGACTCATACCTTGGTCCTTGGTACTTGGCTGTATCGGAAATGTGTGTGTGTGTGTCGAAGACCCATATGGGGATGCCTCCAGACATTAGGAGGCTTCGGATGAAGTTTGTTTGCATCTCTAGTTGTCTCCCAGAAGCATTCCTTGAAATTTGTGAAATTTCCTATAGAGGTTTCTCAAAAATATCATATAAATTAAAATGACACTGGATTTTCCTAAAATGTTGATCTGTGGTTGACAAAAGCTAAATTGTTTTAGAGAAATCCTTTATTAGAAAGACTCATATTTTTCTATCTTTTGCATAAAAGTTTATGAGTCCTTTTTTGTAGCAGAAAAATTTCTTATAAATTACTAAAGAGGTAATACTGTAATATTACGAAGGGAAACAATAACAAGGTTCAACATGTGTACGTGCATTAAAATTTTATTAGTTGATTGAAAATATAGTCATCTCCAAGGGAACCATTGTACCTGTCTTTGTCTGTTGTCTCCATGTGATTATGATTTAATTTTTTTTATATCATGATAATGATTGTCAAATATCAATATAGTTAATCTTTGCTTTTCTTGACATCTATTTCATTACTTTAAAATGCTAATTTTTTAATTTAAATCATTTTAGTTTTTACTTTTTTGAAAATGGATTACCAGTACCTATTCCATCTCCTGGACTATGAAATATATCTTTAACTAAATCACTAGTTTGCCTGGGTGGCTAGTGGGCAACTACTGATGATGTCAGCCCTGTTGTATGTCCTGAAATCTATACTACATAGTTCTTCCCTTGCTCTTTGAACATGTACTGTAGGGACATGAAACCTCAAAAAAATGCCAAATTTAAACTTTGATAGGTTGCAGAACAACCAATACAGCTCTCTAATGGAACCCTGGCAGTAAACATAAATCCGATGTTACAATAAATTTTCAAAGTAAGGTTGTTGTTAGTCACTCTTTTTGCACCCCAAGCTCGTTTTTTCTGCAATGTCCATTGTACACATGTTAACTTCAGTGTTGTTGATGTTCTTGCAGCGTCGGTCATCTCTTCCAGCCCAGATCGCATGAAGATATCAATTAAATTGTAGCCTATTGGCTATTTAATTGATGATAGCGATTTCATGAAATGATGCGTCACTTATTAAATGATGATTAAATATTTATTTAATGTAAGGAGACTCGATTTGTTATGAGGCCGACTTCTTGAAGAGTCACATACTTTTCATTGGATGTGATTTATTGGAGAGACACACTCTTCTATATAGGCCGACTTGTCTTGAAGAGACACGACCTATCCACTCACTTGTATATATGATCGACGCCCTTCATTGTCTCTCACTCATTTTTTTCCTATCATTGTTCATCATAAGTCGTCTATCATCGTGTGAATTCTGTAGAAGGTCAGATCGAGTTTTCTATAGAAGGCTGAAGTTATTATCTGCAGTTTGTATCACATTGTCATTGTGGTTGCATTCAGTTTGTAGTTCATCAAGTTCGAGTTGCTCAAGTGCGAGTTTGTCTCAAGAGCAGATCGTTGATTTTGTAGAAGGTTGAGATCTTTATTAGCAGACTGCTTCATTCTGTATCTGTGTTGCATCAGATTGTGGTGCATATATTTGGCCTTCATATTGGCCTATTGTAAAGGAGACAATTATTGTTAACATTCAATATATAAGTGATATATTGTTGCTGGGTTTTTTGCCCTCAAGAGGAGGGTTTTCCTAGGGTATCTACTGTGTTATTGTGTTGAATTTTGAATTAATTTTCTGTGCTCTAATCTGATCATAAAAGCTAACATGGTATTAGAGCGGGTTTGATGAAGATCTTGATCAGATTTTTGTATTACAGCGATACTCTTTATTCTTTTTCTCATTGTTGATTACTTCTATCTCTTCGTCAAAGATGGTGAATGGTCTTAAGATTGAGGATAGACTTGAGGGAGCATCAAATTTCACATCATGGAGATTTAGAATTATGCTCACCTTGGAGGAAAATGAATTGGCTGAGTTCGTGGAGAGCAAAGTCCCTGAGCCTATGGATGAGGAAGAGAAAGTTCAATGGAAGAAGAAAGATACTAGGGCGATGAAGATGTTAGTTGATTCCGTGAAGGATCATATTGTTCCTATCATAGTTGAAAAACTCGGACTCGGCAATAACTCGGCAGACCCAAAAAATTTAAAAACTCGGGACACGGCAAAAACTCAGGGAAAAACTCAGCACTAACTCGGCAAATTTATCGAACATTTGAAAACACACAGTTTTTAAAATATTCTTAAAAACCACACATAGAAACTTAATTTTTAGAACATATTACTGATTTCAAAATTAGAGTTTAATACATATCAATCATCAATGTATTTACTGATTTCATCATCTATAAATCAAAATTAGAGTTTAAAACCTTAATAAATATCAATCATCAATGTATCATAGACCAAAAAACAAGTTCAACTTCTCAATACATATCAACTTCAAGTTTCAGTATCGAAAAAAATTATCTATCCTAAATTTATTCTACGATTGAAGCTCAAAATTTTTTGTCGCTGCTGTGTGGGTGGTATTGAAATAGATGGTATAGGTGCAATGTCCTCAATAGAAGCCTCAATAGGTGCCTCATCCATCAGGATAGGATCAAGTTTTGTGTGTGAAGAAACAACCTCTATTGGCTGACCAAGCTCGCCTTCCTCCTCATATGCTGCCACCTCTGCTTCCCATTCAGCTGTATCTGCCTCCCTCTCCATCTCAGTGAACTCATCATCACTTATCCATGGTTCCACATTGACCTCATCAGGTTCAGTAATCCAATATGAGTATGGATCAATGTCATCAAGGTCAAGTGCTTCATGTGAACTCAACCCTTGTACCTTCTTCTCATGCAACTGAAGGTTGTAGCGCACGTAGACAAGGTCATTCAAGCGCCTTTGAGTCAACCGATTGCGCTTCTTTGTGTGAATGGCCTCAAAGACACTCCAGTTGTGCTCACAACCAGATGCACTACAAGGCTGAGATAAAATACGAATGGCAACCTTTTGAAGATTAGGCATTGTGGCACCATAATCTTGCCACCACAAATCTGCAAGGATAACAATTGCCATTTATAACTTATTGAGGATTTAATAAACTTAAACATTAACATAATGTCATAAATAGTAAAATAATATTAAACACATGAATTTGTTACCTGGTTGTAGAGTGTCTCTCCTACGAATGCAATCCTTGGAAGAAAACAATGGCCCTTCGACCCTCTTATAGCTCTGTATCTCATCATGTATGAGATCTCGAAGGTCATCATTACTAACCAATCTCTCAATACATGTATTGAGGCCAACTTGAACCTTTGCATCTGCTTTGAAAGTAGGAGAGAAATAAAACTTGGGGTTCAAAAAGTAGGCAGCAGCATGAATATGTTGGTGGAGTTGTTGGTTCCACCTCCGATCTATTATGCGCCATATGGGTTCATATTTGGTCTGGTTTGACCCATATAAATGTTGAATTGCCTCTTTGGCCTTATCCATGGCCTTATATAGATACCCCATGGGGCTTTTATCCCCATCCACCAATCGTAGAACTCTAACCAACGGTTCTGACACCTAAAATATAAAAAAATTAACAAAATCAGCAAGCTGTAATATTAGAAAGCAAAAAAAAAATCATCATTAAATGTTTGAAAACTTACTTTGATGATCTCCTCCATTTGTTTGGAAAATCTATCATCAAAAATGGTCTTCTTGACCTTATCTGCTTCAGGCTTCTTAGAATAAGGACTCTCAAGCCATTTTTCACTCACAAACATGCGCTTGAGGTTGGGCAATGTAGCTAAAATGCCCTCCAAGGTGAGGAAATTGGTGGCAAAGCGTGTGACGCCTGATCGCACGAGATCCTTGCCATCAGTGTGCTCTCTCATGAGACTTAGGACCCATGTGTGATTGTAGATGTACTTTGTGATATTCCTTCCATCTTCAACCACATTCTTCACCCAACTTATTTTCCCAATGTCCTCAAAGAGCAAGTCAAGACAGTGGGCAGCACAAGGGCTGCAAGATAATGTAAGATGCCTTGCCATTAGAAGTTTATCGGCTGCCACATATGCAACTGCATTGTCAGTCACAATTTGAATTACATTTTCAACTTCCACTTCCATCACCACCTCATCCAACCTGTTGCACAAGGTCTCTACATTTTTTGTTTCATTTGAGGCATCAATTGATTTTAGAAATACCAATTGTCCCCCTGAAGCCACTAGAAAGTTGATGAGTGTCCTATTTCTACCATCTGTCCACCCATCAGATATAATGGTGCAGCCATTCTTTTCCCAATTTCTCCTTTGTTCCTCCACTAGTTTGCGTGTGTTTTGGACCGCATTCTGCAATAATGGCCCACTCAACTCATAACGACTTGGGGCCTTTAACCCCTTACTTTCCATAGTCAATGTAGTGACCAACTCTTCCCAATAAGGGCTAGAAGCAACATTGAATGGAATATTGTTGTAGTACCAAAATCTAGCACATGCCAACTTCGCCTCATTGTGCAACTTTCTATTCCAAGAAGTTCCTTCCAATGAAGGTTGTGCACCAGGAGTATTACGTGGAACAAAATAGCTAGAACTAAGGCTGCCCACACTTCCATATCCTAATCCTCGTATCTGTGGCCCAAGAGAAGAAGAGCCTCCCATGGCCCTTTGTGACCCTGTAGAACTGAAATCTGCATATGGGGCTGCCATTGCCTCTGCTGCTCTCTTTTTACTTTGATTCCTTTTGTCAAATGCTGCAAGGAGTGCTTTGGCCTCCATCTCAACCTCTTCGGGTGCCTCTTTACATGGTATAACATCTCGGCAAGGGATTCGTGCAAGGTGGTATTTCAACCGGTTTATGCCACCAGAATAAGTCTCGGTGCAATGGTTGCAAATAACCTCTCCTCGCACTACACCTGGTGTTCCATGTTTCCAGCAAGGATCTCTTGGTTTGCCACCACTTTTCTTACTTGCAAAAGCCATATTCTTTTAGCAAAATTGCAAAATGCCTAGCAAAAGAGAGACAAGATAAACATTTTATTGTTATTAGAAAAATCCCCTGAAGATGTCAATAAACTAGCAGAATAAAGGACTAAAAACGACACTATACCCACTCATCTTATCTTTACAATCATTGCTTGCTATTAAATTATAAAGGAACTGAATACACCAAAAAAAAAAATTCATGTGCCTAGTTTGACTCTAGTTTTGGGGAGATTTTCATCTTGAATATAAAAAAACATAATATTAATAAATATTAAAATTTTAAATATCAATAAATATTAAAATTTTAAATATCAATAACTATTAAAATATTAAATATCATTAAATATTAAATATTAAAAATCATTAAATATTAAATATATTAAATATTAGATAGTAATAAACTATAAGTTAATAACTAATAAATATTTATTTTTAAATATTAAAGACGTTTTATGATATCTATTGACAATTTATTATTTGATAATACAGGAAAATTTCATATTAAAATCAATTTTTTTAATTTTCTTCGTTTTAAATATTAAGTGAATAAGTTAAATTACAAGGGTTGTTAAACTATATATATTTTAAATTTACAAGTTTTAAACTTAATTTTTAATTGAAATACTTTATAAATGTGAAGGTTTAAAATTTTCATTTTAGTCGTTTAGGGCTTTAAGCTTCAAAAATGCCGAAGTTCAACCCCGAATTGCACAAGGTATGCGAATAATTTATCAAGAAATGCGACCACTTTGCAAAATGTAGACCATACACAAAATGCGGAAACGTTTAACTGGGGCTATTCAATACACAAGTGGCAGGGCGAGTAAACTGTAAAAGATAAGATAGGCGTATGGTGTTGGAAAAATATTTGCATTTATTTCTCCTGCGTTGTTTTTTCTCCCGCGTTGTGAAAGACTCTCAGTCGCTGTCACTTGCCTCAGTCTCAGTCGCATCGCCGTCACCTGCTCAGTCTCAGTCGCATCGCCGTTGGGATGAGAAATGGCAAAAAAACAAACTCGTTTTTTATTTATAAGCCTGTGGTTTTTTCTCAACTTAACCTAAATGCATTTTTCTGTAAATAAGCGCGCGTTTTTGCACATTTTAGGGTAAAAAACGACATTTTTTGTAATAAATCGGTTGCGAGTGTTAAGCTGATTTACTCGCTGCCCTAGAAGCCACACGATTTTTCGCGTGTCCTGTGATTAACCTGCGATTTTTTCAACTATGGTTCCTATCGTCTCAAAGTTGAAGACAACAAGAGAGATGTTTAAAACTTTGGAGGAGATGTACGAAATCAACAACACAAGCTGTGCACTTGCATTAAAGCAACAACTTCATCATGTTAAGATGGCAGAAGGGGAATCTGTCATCGCTTACTTCATGAAGATTTCCGAATTGAGAGATCAACTCTCTACCATTGGTCATATTGTTGATGTCAAGGATTTGACCATGTTGGCTCTTACTGGTCTTCCTTCATCTTGGGAGTCTTACATTCAAGGAATCAGTGCAAGATCGAAACTTCCCAAGTTTGATCATTTGAGGGCAGATTGTATTCAAGAAGAGTCTAGGTTGGCTGCGAGAGGTATTGGTCAAAGCTCTACAAATGAAGACATTCATGTTCTTTCCACTCAATCCTCGGAGAAGAAAGGAAAATGAGTAAATAAAGGATACTTCAAGAGGAATAGAGATAAAGGGTCAGATGGTGCTCCTACATTCAAGAAGAAGAAGGATCTATCTTGCGTTCAATGTTTTCGTTGTGACAAGTTTGGTCACTATGCAAAGGATTGCCCAACCAGGCCTAATCAGCATCCTTCATTTGCGAATGTAGATGAGATCTCTCCTCAGAAGGATTCTAGGGAATTTCTATTCTAAGTCATGGGTCTGTGTTCAAGCCATGAAGGTTGTGTGTTGATTTGAGCGCAAGAGCAGCGTATCTTACTGTGTCCAATATTTGCATCCATCAGAATATTTAAAGAGATAAGTATTCTTTGTTTGCTGAGTTATATTATTTAGTTGGATCTTGTAATTAGTAAAGAAAGATAGTGGTTTCTCTTGAATTGTGTTCACTAGCATAAGATCCTTTGAAGATTTCATTTATTGCAAGTTATTTCATGCTGGTTGTGAAGATTTTTGAGTGTGACTCTGAAATAAAAAGAGAATTGCAATTTCGATGGTAATTAGTTGGTCACATCGATATCATTCTCTAATGCATGAATTGTGATAGAGCCTTGAACTCTTGGAGAGAGTTGGTTCTACATGCTAACTGCATAATGCATTCAAGTAATCTGTAATTGTGTAGATTACCTTTTGTTGTGCTGAGTTTAGCACTCTCGAGAGGAGTAAAAGATGGAAGGAAGAGTTATATCAGAATTCAATAAAGATAAGTTTCTTTATCCCTTCATTCTGATCTTTTGATATATTTCTCTTATAGGTTGATTTATTTATTTATGTTTTAATATTGTTCATAAATTCTTATGTATTCATGCTATAACTTGAAATAGTAAATCTTGTATGATTCTTGGCTTGATATTTCTTTGGATAGTTATAAACTGTTAGTAATATCTCTCTAAAATGCTTTTAGGACAATTCTAGGAGCTAGAAGGTGATGAGAGATTGCTTAGTGATGAAAAGCTTGAGGCATCTTGTGAGGAAGTCATGCCGACCAAAGAAATGATCAAGCGTGAAGTCACAACTTGCAGCCATGGGACTGAGTTGGTGGCTAGAGGGAGCTCACTTCCAGAAGTCTTCTTTGCAAGCAGGGATCAAGAGGGAGTTTTGTAACTCACTGAGAAGAAGTGAAGATTATTGTATTACAAAGTTAAGTGTTAAATCCTTGAAAGACCTCTTCAGTAGCTGAGATCAAAATTGCACAAGATAGTCATCTGGCTTTCACCTCATAGTGTGATCTGGGATGAGGTCGAGGAGGACAATCTTGAACTCTCTACAGTACCAGAGGTGTGCACTCGAAAACATTTATCTAAGGCAAGTGTTGCAGGCAATCTTGGACGAAGAGGTCAGAAGGTTGATGCAAGTACTTGAAGATTTAGAGGGAGCCTACTGAACCTGAAGAAGATGTTTAAGGAGGCTGCAGCTAGTTCAGATCTGGTGGATCCTCTATATACACAGTTGATTGGATTGTTGATGTATCTAGTCAATACTAGACCAGATATCTGCTATGTAGTGAGTGCACTCAGTCAGTTCATGTGTGAATCCAGGTAGATACATCTAGTTGCAGCAAAACATATCCTGAGATACTTGCGTGGCACAATTGGATATGGGCTGAGATATTCTTCAGGTGTGGATTTGAAGTTGCATGGTTATATTGATTCTGATTGGGCAGGGTGTGTCACTGATTGGAAGAGCACCTCTGGATGTTGCTTCAATTTGGGGTCTGCGATGATATCTTGGTGCAACAGGAAGCAGTCATCTGTAGCATTGAATACAACAGAGGCCGAGTATATTGCAGCTTGTGTGGTAGCTCGAGAAGCAGTGTGGCTTTGGAAGCTCCTTGCAGGATTGTTTGGGCAATCAATGGAGCCTACTATCATTCATTGTGGTAACCCGAGTTGTATGAAGCTTTCTGTCAATCCTGTGTTTGATAGAACCTTCAAATACATTATATCAGATACGAGGAGGAAAGCAATTCAGTTAGGTTTATAGCACTGATGAGTAGACGACAGACATTCTCACCAAGCCTCTCTCCAGGATAAAGTTTGTGTACTTTGAGACAAGCTTGGTATGGTGGAGAATGAAGCCCTAGCTGAGAAGGAGTCTTAGTATCAGTGATCCTCTTTAATGCATTTCTCTTTGAGAGAGATTTGAGGTGCAAGCCCTTGTTAATGCATTTCTCTTTGAGATTTGAGATGCAAGCCCTTGTTAATGCATCTCTTTGAGATTTGAGGTGAAAGCCCTTGTTTCCACCCTCTGGGAGAGCCATGGTGGATGTCATGTGTGTGACTCCATGACAACATCACGTGAGAGAGTCCGTGATGATTTTCTTGTACTTGTGTTTCACCCTTTGGGAGAGCCATGGTGAACGTCACGGTGAGGTGACAACATCACGTTGAGTGATGAGCACTTGTACATACCATCCATGGGAGTAGCCATGATGGTTGATATCACGGTGAGGTGATATCTCTTCTTTCCATCCATGGGAGTAGCCATGATGGTTGATATCACGGTGAGGTGATATCTCTTCTTTCCATCCATGGGTGTAGCCGTGATGGTTGATATCACGATGAGGTGATATCTTTCCTTTCCACATATGGGAGTAGCCATTGTCGTAGACATCACGATGAGGTGATATGTCTTATGCAGCTGGAAGTATCTTCCCTAGCTGAGAGGGAGTGTTGATGTTCTTGCAGCGTTGGTCATCTCTTCCAGCCCGGATCGCATGAAGATATCAATTAAATTGTAGCCTATTGGCTATTAAATTGATGATAGCGATTTCATGAAATGATGTGTCACTTATTAAATGATGATTAAATATTTATTTAATGTAAGGAGACTCGATTTGTTATGAGACCGACTTCTTGAAGAGTCACATACTTTTCATTGGACGTGATTTATTGGAGAGACACACTCTTCGATATAGGCCGGCTTGTCTTGAAGAGACACGACCTATCCACTCACTTGTATATATGATTGACGCCCTTCATTATCTCACTCATTTTTTTCCTATCATTGTTCATCATAAGTCGTCTATCATTATGCGAATTCTGTAGAAGGTCAGATCGAGTTTTCTATAGAAGGCTGAAGTTATTATCTGCAGTTTGTATCACATTGTTATTGTGGTTGCATTCAGTTTGTAGTTCATCAAGTTCGAGTTGCTCAAGTGCGAGTTTGTCTCAAGAGCAGATCGTTGATTTTGTAGAAGGCTGAGATCTTTATCAGCAGACTGCTTCATTCTGTATCTGTGTTGCATCAGATTGTGGTGCATATATTTGGCCTTCATATTGGCCTATTGTAAAGGAGACAATTATTGTTAACATTCAATATATAAGTGATATAGTGTTGCTGGGTTTTTCTCCCTCAAGAGGAGGGTTTTCCCAGGGTAGCTACTGTGTTATTGTGTTGAATTTTGAATTAATTTTCTGTGCTCTAATCTGATCATAAAAACTAACAAGTGTGACATCACTGTAAAATTGCGCTTAATTGAAAGTTTTATTGTTCCATTGTTGCATCAATTCCTCATGTTTTGTGCTTTATATAATTTCTGGCCAGATCATACAGTCAAGGGTGTTAAGGATGTGGCATTTGAATCCACATAGAGTTTCCAACATCTGCCAAGAGGCTGCGTGACAGCTCTAACATTCAGTTTGTCATCCATTAAATTCGTTAAGGGCTGAGATTTGTCAAAAGTCCACTCTTTGACTTGAAACACTTGCCCACAGTCTTGAACACTATGAATTCTATGCTAATCTATTGTTTCCGGGTGCCCTCAGCTTCAAGATTGTTTGTCCCTAGGAGCACCATTTTTTCCTACAGAGTTTCTGGTTCTTAATATACTGATTCATAAATAGATATATTCATGAAGTTATATGATCTATAAATGCCTTTTATACGTTTCAAACATGATTTTAGTTTTCTCCCCTACCTAAATTACCTTTAGCATCTTCTTTAATTGAGTCCTTAACTAAGGAAAATTACTTCTTGCTTTAAAAACTACAGTTTGACTCTCTGTGTTTGCCTCATTATGAACTTGTTTATTCCATTACATATATCTTGCCAGTGGGCCCTGGTTTTTGCTTTTCTCAGAAAAAGGCATTCATGACTGAATTTGGTACATTCCTACTATATAAGGCTTCACATTTTATCCATTAATCAACTCTTTGCACAATCTGTTGTCATTGTTATTCTATTTTCACTGTGCCATCATCTAGAGACTAGGACCTTGTAAATTTTTAAATGGTCCAGACAAAGACATCTTGAACTTGTATTAATCTCTTCTCAACCACTATGCTTCAAAGTTCAAAACACTTATGCGCCTACCTTGACCTGCATTTTTCTCAGATGCTTGTCGTTCCAGCATGCCATCCATGCATTACTTCAATCACTCATTGTGCAATTTTCCTCTAATCCAATATATTCAAGTTCAATAGTATTTGCTTGTGTAATTTTAATGCATTCTTGAGATGGTGTACCAAAATCTCTAGCACAACTCCTGCTTCTTGGTCATATATGAGTTGGAAGGAGATATACCCAGGAATTGCTTAATAAGTCATATTTTAAGTACATAGCATTGCTGGCAGTCAGTGATTCAGTCGTCCTAGTATAGACCCCTGATTCTGCTGCACTTTTGAATCACTGGAATGATAATCTTGTTGTTAGCTTTTGGTTGCTCATTTGTCCTTGGGTATCATTGATACATGAAGGCGGATGTAGCAATCAGCCTGACCTTCAGCTCACGAAATGTGTTCTAATTCTTCTATGTTCAAAGAGAGGAAAGACTCTTGATCAAGATATGCAGGATGTGCGAAACTTGGGTGAAATTCTTGATAAATTTCCTATAGTGCCTTGCACCACCGAAAAATGGTTGTATTAATCAGACATGTGAGGTGCTTCCAATGTATTACTATATCAATATTTTCTAGGTCAATCTTCAATGCTGTTTGGTACAAAACCACGATACAACTTTCATTCATTCTAAGGACAATTTAGCTTGTCTGTACAATTTAATATATTCTGCCAAGGCCACTGCATGAGACTTGGGTCTCTAAACAGTCAAGTCATCCAGAATTTTTTTGGAATTTACTATGGTCATCCTGTCAAAGATATGTAGGACTATTCTCTGAAACATGGCTGGATTGTTGGAGAATCCAAATGGTATCAATTATATGCATATCTTCTGTTCTCTACCATGAAGGTAGTCTTCAGCCTGTCTCCAATAGCTTTATTTATCTAGTTGAAGATAAAAAATCCAGCCTAGGATGAGTTGATTTCATGCTCCACAATATCCTCCAGGATTGAATTGGCAAGGGCATCAGAATTTGAACTTTTAATGGTCATTGCATTTAAACTGTGGAAATCTACATAGTTATGTGTCTATGTTGTCTCCTTTAAGCTTATTATGGCAGAGAATGTCTGTTTAATTGTACTGACCTTGAAAGCAATTGGTTCATCACTCTTACTTGGTACCTTTTCTGCATACTGCCTATTCTTGTTGCAATGCCCTTGTTAATTAATTACATTCATAAGATAAGTGAGATTCTTTATGAACAAATCTTGGGCAAAAGCCCTTAGGTGCCTATACTTTGATGCAAACGAGTCTTTTTCCTAAAGATTTTTTTGAAGGTGTTGTTTTCATAACAGGGTCTTGGACATCCCCTACATTCATCTGTGTAGTGTTCTTCAAAATCCATGTTAAGCTTGACTATGATAGTCCTCACATAATCTCCTCATGACTGAAAAGCTTTTGTTCATGTACGTCATTTACTATTAGTCTATTCCATATCTGTACTTAAACTTGGTGAAATGCAAAAAGTAGTTATACTTCCAGAGCTTGCAGTTTCTGAAATCTCAATATCTGAAGTAAAAATGTTTGTGGAAGTGACATCTGGATCTTTACTGTTTTGAGTGTGTTTCCTTGGATGTCCTTGCTGTCGATCATCTTGAATCTCAAAGCAAAGGCAGGAAGCTAAAAATATTTAATAATATATGAGTTTCCTGTAAGGTCCAAAAAGTGTGGGTCCACAAACTTAGAACTTCTTCCTACCTTCAAGGCTAGGGATTTTTCATCAAGAAGGTAAAACATGGGTTCATCAACAAACTGAAGATCGTTAAAGGCCTATGAACAAGAGTGGGTAGTCTCTCCTACACTTTGGGCTCAGCTTAAACCTAGGAGAGTATTCCCAAAGGTATCCTAAATAGGTTTATACATGAAATAAAATGTAACAGGTCTATAATAATTAGCAGCTATACCCAAATGTACACCCCACCCCAAAATTTGTCACTAGCTCAAGAAGTTGATGACCTCTATATAGCTTGTAGCACACCTATAGATGATAGTAATATATAATTCCTTACAATGATTTTTCTAATGATTCATAGACAATGGCAAGGTGTTGACATGTTGGAAATGATTCTCTGATGATTTAATGGTTTCAATTCGCTTAAAATGGTTCCTTGGTTTATATTATTGAACCATTAACAATATGCCTAAAACCTTAATCTAACTTATAACTAACCATAACATAGATGTTATTTAAATAAAAGTGTTTGATCTTAAACCAACATGGACCGGTGCTCACTCCATTGGGCAACAGTGTAACGAACAACAAAGAGAAGGGGAAATATTTGGTACAACATCAATAGAAGCAAATTTACATTAAAATGAAAATCAAAGATTACATCAAATATGAGGGCATGCTTAATAATCCATCTTAGAACTACAATGACCCATGTAGAATAAAGGAATGGTTATTACAAAACATTTGCAATAAATTAGGTGTTGTCACGCACACACCAAACCCTCATTATAGTTGCACCAGCAAATGTAGTGAGAGGAACTATACAACTACGACTATATAGTTCTGTGAATTGTTACAAACCACCATGGAGACATCTATTACGTAAGATATACAATACATAACCTTCCTACATTGTTATAGAATATAGTCGCTTCATTTACAACCCAAACCTACAACCATTGATGCCCTAGAATACCTTGTAGACATAGCAGACCCAAAAAATTCGCTTGGCAACCAACTTTTCAAATGAACAACCAACTAGTATATGTAGATTTGTCCTTTTGGTACCCAACTCACAGAAAGGAGCCTCAGGATGATAAAAACTGGGATCACGTGAGAAAACCCATCATCCCCTACTCACAGTCGTCCATGCATTGTGATTCATGTTTGAAATTGTGTGAAAATTGCCAAGAAATGAGTTAAAGTGTCATGGGAAGCAAGGAGGAACATCATTTAAACCTGCAAATCACATTTACATTAATGACACCTTTGGATTTGGAATGAAATGGCATGCGAGAGCCTAAAATAGCCCTTGGATATGCGGCTAGGAGATAGTGTGCAGACATTGAGTCATGAAAGCTTAACTACTGGATTAAATATAATTCAAGCCATAGAAGCATAAATCCTCAAAAAATCTCAAAAATCCCGATTTTAAAAAATCTTCGGTTGAAACGATTTTTTCCTCAAAAAATCCCGATTTAATCAGCCGTGTTTTTCAACTATTTTTAAGGGTTTAAATCGTGGAAAAAATTGAGAAAAAATTGCCCAACCAAACCATTGTGAAACGCTAACCATGCGAAATCGCTATCTAATCGAGTTTTTTTGTTGATTTTTAGCACAAAATTGAGCGTTGGCCATTGGGACGTGGTTCACCATCAAAGATTTGCTAGATTTCATCAAGTTGTAGGTAGGTGACCTTGAATTGATGCATATTTCTAATAGATGTTAAGGACGTTAAAATAGAGACACATTCTTTGGTATGCTTCTTCATTTGATGTTAAGTACATTAACATGGAATGATTAAGAGATGTGCTGCTTTTTTATATCTATTCCACACTACTGTCATTTGTCTTAAGGCTTGTAGTAACGCTTTCTATGTATATAAATCCAAAGACACAGTTTAGTGAGAATTAGTAGACAATATCATAAATACCAAGTAAGGCTTCTATCTTATTTTTTTAACATATTTGAACCGTATAAGAGTACTTGCCAAAATTAAATATAGAAAGCCAAACTAAACTAAAACGAAACTCTATTGGCTCGATATCAACCTAAAGAGGTTTGTTTTCTTTGAATTCTTGTAATCTTGACTATTCAAAAGAATTTTAACATTTCAATTGTCAACAATAATACCAAGGTGGCTGTTTAGATTATCAAGGTTAGGTTGGGACAAATTTCCTTTTCAGATGCTAGCAAAATGTGATAATTTGGAGCTTCAATTTGAAACTGGCCATCAAGTTTTAATGACAAGCAAGTAGGGTAGTGACAATTGTATAATCAAGTGGGAAGCATAAGTATATACATAATAGTATATAGACATCGTGGAACTGGAAGCAAAATGGTTCCTATCAGAAAGATAAAAATCAGCTTGTAGTGTTGAAAAAAATGAACTATAATAATATCTTATATCAAAATGAAGGATTGTTTTGGTTATATTTAAATTTCCTATATGTTCTGCAAGCTTAATGCTTTGTTATTTGGTGAAACTCACTGCTTAAATGCATGCCCTGCACTTATTCGGGAACTACATTCCATTTAGGATCGTAATATACATGGAGGTTTAGAAGGCCTACAAGGAGTACAATAGCAGTACATGAATTCTTTAGACATATATAGTGTAGCATTCCATGCATGTTAAATAGGTATCAAGAAAATTAATACATGCCTTGAGAGAAGTCATGCCAGTCTTGTGGGCTTATCTTAATCTCTCCCAAAGCAGGCCTCATATATTTTCTCTTTAACGATCCATATATATTTCAACAACAATTGTCCCTTTGAAAGGGAATGTTCCTCGTGCTTTGATTTTCCATTGAAACTTGTAACTATAATCTCTCAAATTCTCAACTCAAAGTACATCACTGTTTTTAATTTCATCATCCACTTATACACAAAATCAAGAAAAATTTACTAGAATAATAATAGCTAAAACTATGGCTCAAATAGTTGTTCTCTTCTTTTGTACTAGTAGGTCTTTATTATCTAATGGAAAAATGTTTAACACTCCCTTTACTCTTTTACAAATCTGCTAGAATAGTTATCAATAAGAACATTTCAATATCATTTATGGTCTTTCGAGATTTAAGATTTTGTTTCAAAAGAATTTTCTATTACTCTATCTTGAGCCATTTGATTCAAAACCTATTAAGTTGAGCTTTGCAATTGCTTCCTTTGTCATATAATCTCCCTTTCACACTCTTCATATAGTTATCTTTGACATTGTTCTAGAAATTGCAAGTACTGTTAAATCACAAATTTGAACCAGTTGATTCTCATTTTGTAATTTATGATGTCTGCTCAGCAAAAGAAAACTGTTTTTTTAATGACTTTATTGAGCCTGAGGATTTTAAGATCCTAGAGGCCAACTTCGATAGTCATGAGGTTGAACGACATAGGAGAGGCTTTGAACCGGGAGCTTCATCATTAGCACATGTAGCCCTCTAGCATAGCTATATTTGTAGTAGCAAGAGTCATTGGCTATATTTAATTTTTTGGAACTTTGTACTTAGTTTATAGGTTGACTTTATACAAACTATATTGTAATTGAAATTTTATCAATTGTAACCATCTAGTTATTGTTTATGCACTATGAAGTATGCTTTGTGCAATGCATTGTAATCAGTGATATAGATATAAACAACAAAATCCTATTTTCTACAATTCATGGGTTAAACTCTCTATTTTATTTGTTCTCTATATCTCTATGCTATGGAAATGCCCTTAAATTTTTAAAAAAATAGTTTTTGTCTCTTTTTCTACAGTTTTTTACGTTTTTTTAAAATTCGATTTTTTCTCGATTTTTTCCCATTTTTAAAAAAAATCTTTATACATTTGGTTTGCTGATTTTTTCCCCCAACGATTTTTGCTGCTATGATTCAGGCTGCTTATTTGCTTTTTTTTCCTCTAAATCCACACCTTTTGGAATAGAAAATGTTTACTTGGCATAGTTAGGTTTGATTTGGTGGTAGCAGAGCTTCATTGGATCATGAATGGGATTTTTGGTCATTTGTCTTTATTGTTGTAACTTGCATGCAAATCCACAGACTTTTGATGAACAGTGGTTTTTGGGTTTTTTTTGGGTGAGAAAAACCCTTTTTTGGTGGTTGCATCAAATCTGGTCATAAATAGCTTTTTGGATGTGTAGGGGAGTAGGTGGGTTTGAATAGTGAAAAGCGCGAGATTTTTGTACTTTGGGGGTTGGAGATAACTCATACCTCATGCCTTCGGTCAAGGGGTGACGAAGAACTCATACTAAAAAGGTATGTGGAATAGGGGAAGTTTAAACATATAATCTTGAAAAAGTGAGTGTCGGAGTGTTGGGGATCGGGAGTTGGGCATACCTTATGATAGGTACTTGGGGAGAGGGAAGGCTGAAAGTTCAACTTTGAAAGAGTACTTAGTAAAGAGGTTTGTTAGTCAAGGGGTAAGAGTTGGTGGAGATGGCACAATAGGAAGGGAAAGTCCGAAAGTCCAACCGCATACACTTAGGAAACTTTTGGAGGGTGGGAAATCAAGGATGGCATGGAAAGGGTACTTGGGTAGATAGAAGCCTACAACTTCAATTGCAATAGAATGCTTATTGAAGAACATTGAGTTGGAAGTTGGAGTTGGGGGAGGTCCAAATGAGGTACTTGGATAAGGGATGATCAAAAACTTCAGTCCAAAAGACTTAGATTTTCTTTTTAATAGCAGAGACTAGGAGGTCAAAGGTTGGGATGAAGTATGCCAAGAAGGGGGAGTCCAATGAGCCGGCATTAACAAAGTAAATTTGGACTTGTGTGAAAAGGGATGCCCACATGAGGAAGGTTGAGACTCTGATAACTACCTAGGCAATTTTTTTTGGATTTTCTTGCAATTGTTAGCACATGGGAGATGACATAGGGAAACACTTAGGCACTTTTGACTCATGGAAGACCCATTAAGACTATCTCGGATTGGTTATAAATAATGGGTTAAAAGGGTTAAGACACACAAAGGGATGCAACTCAAGCAAAAAAAATGGCATTACAGATTTGAGTCTCAACAAGGTTTGGTTGGAGACGTGTCTCTTGCAAACACAATGAGAATCCAACTATCTCCAAGAGTAGTCCAAAAAGGCACAATGAGGACTGAGATGAGCACACTTCATCATGACGACTAAGGGCCATGATTGCACACACACATCACTTTATTTACAAGACAAGATAGCACAAGACAAGCAACAATATATAGTGGGATAACAACTTGCATCCAATGACATGGAAGCACAAAGGATTGAAGGTATGGCTGTAAGCACAACTTAAAAATATAATTGCAAGTTAGATCTGCAAGAGTATCCATGGCACAAGGCCATGGGCAAATTGTTGCATCCGGTTGTCTCTGTCAAAGACAAGCATGTTGAAGGAGCAAATCTCCCTCAAGCCACAATTGTATTCACCACCCAGTTGCAACAAATATTGTCTTTCATTTGCATGCATCAACCCTTTTTTTTTATATTGAGGAGATTGGAACTTGGCACTGTATAGGTGCTTACAACACGACTCAGCCACTACACCAAGTTCTCCTCAGCATCCATTGCAAATAAATTCTGAAAAAGTGAAGAGGCACTTCACTATTAACATTATTATTGTAGGGCAGCCACAAACAATAGGTGCTAGACCTATTCGATTATGCATCATCGTTCATGCATATGACAAGAAGGTTATTGAAAACCTAGGTCAGCACCAAAAGAATAATATCTGCTGATCTCTTCTTATAAATTAAGGCAAAAAGAAAATGCCTCCAACTCATATGGCAAAGAACAATATACTTGGCTGCAACCTTGCCCAGCACAATGAAGGAATTCATCTTGCATTCCAAAATGGAATGCCTCAAACAAGGTATACCATCAGGTCAGGCTGTGACATGCTGATCTTCTTCTTGGTATATATGTTGTTACTCAACATTATCATTACTTGTATGCTGGACCCAAACAAAAGATTCAAATTTTGGCACACTATTAACCACAATAGTGGAGGCTTGACTTTCAAAAAGGAAAGCCTTATAATCAACATTATCTTCATCAACCTCTTGGATAATAGGCGGCAAACAGACATATGTTGATGCACTCTATTGTTTGAATCACACACTTGATCCACATCTTCATTATTATCATCAGCTAGAAATAGACCTACGACACATTTCTTCTTCCATAATCACTGCATCAACAGTTTTTAGTCACCTATTTGAAGCGCACTCTGTATGAGGAAGACAATAAGTCTTGCACCAAACAAATAAGTTCTCATATGCATGGACATTATCACCATCTTCACAATCTTTAAGGGCAAGGTCTACAATTTGAAAATCATTGCCTGCTTTTATATCTGTATTAGCAATCTTATCATCAAGTACAACCATGCCTACATTCTCATGCACACAATCATTAGTAGCTTCAATAATATCGGTGACAAAAGAGGGTTCTACATTAAACAAGAAACTATCCTCATGCTCATCCCTTACATCATCTATATGTATACACACTGTATAATCAGCTACAGGTGTTGATTCATTTGACTGTTCATCTGTACACATATCCCCCTGTTATCCATACTGTTGTTACAAATAGTAGGGTCATTTATCTCATTTTAAATTGCAGGTCATCATTCATTTCCTTGTTGCAATCACTCATAGATGACCTCTCTAGTTGAAAGTAGGTGCTTATACTGCTATTATCAGTAGCATCATTGTCATATGATGCACCCACATCACCTTCTTATACCTGTTTGCAAACACAATCAACATCTTTTAATGCTGCATTCACTCTGTTTGCTGCATCAATTTGGCTGCTACTTGCAACAATTTGTTCATTACCAGCCACATAAGCATTTGAGGATGACAATTTAGCAATGTATTCATTCCTCACCTTTTCCTTAGAATCAAGGCATTTATAAGCTTGCTGGATGTCTGTTATTTTGAAATCTTCTTGCACAAAACTCAAACCAGTCTTATAGGCTTCAAATAGCATGCCAATGCAAAAAGGTATTTTAGGTATGAAAGCATTTAGAATTCTGGAAAGAGCAACTGCAAACCTGCAACTGAATTTCATGCTTGACTCTCCATCTTGCTTTTTTGATTTTTTAAAAATCTTGAATAATAACAGCAGGGTCAACATTAAGTGCAAACTTGCCTTCAAATGTAGCCCCAAGGTTGTTCCAAGAAGCAAAGTGATAATTTGGGAAGCTTTGATACCATTTCCACCTCCTTCCATATAATGACCGAAAAAAAAGTCTCATCCACGTCTCATCTTTAAACTAAAACTTATCCATAAATTCAAAAAATGCAGAAACATGTGCATCCCCTCTATGAATATCACTCCCATCAAACTTAGGCATTTGGTTGAAGATCTTTGATTTCACAGTTCGCCTTTTATAATCAACCCAAGAGAGGTCTAGCTGTTTGTAAATTGGGTTTATGGGAGATGTAAGAGATGAAGTGACCTGATTTTTTGTAAGAGTAGGGTCAACATTAGATTCCAATGCCTTGATCTATTCTTCACATTCTCTTTTCATTCTAGCAAGCTCACTGATTTTTTGCTTGCTCTCTTGTATGAATGCTTGTAAATGATGTAGGGCTATATGAATAGAATGAAGAAGCATCACTAATGTAGTCATTGGCAGTTGGTTTAAAATAATTCTTGGAGACATAATTTGAAGGAACACCAAAAGGGGTATTAAATCCATACCAGTCAGCCATGGCTTATCACATACCACCATGTAGGGCATAAAACAGAGGTATACAAATAAAATGTTTCTTTACTATGAAAGAAACCATGCCTTCAGAGAGAAGAAGAAAGCAATGTGTACCTTAAATGACCAATTGTTGTAGACTTGATATGTGTTCTCGAAACACAGACAACAGTAAGATACAACAACAACAAATATTTTCTTCTAGACAACAGAGTTGCCACCTCTTATAAAAGAGGAAATCCTCAAAGCAATTTGACCTCCAAGGCAAATAAACAAATTTGGGTTCAGCCACTAGCAAAGTCTTTAATTCATTTCAACCCAGTTACACTTTCTTCCTCGACAATTGTGCCGTCGTTAGGTGTGAGTTGTGGGCTAAATGATCTCACACAAACAAAAGCACAATTACAAATTGTACAATTAAACTGGCTATTTCTTCATTGATTGTGTTACAGGAGTTTTAAAAATAAACTAAGTTATCTTCTCCAAGGCAACAGTGCCACTGTTAGGTCCCAAAACTACGGGTCCACAATCTTAGAACTTCTTCCTGCCTTAAAGACTAGGGATTTGTTGTCAAGAAGGTAAAATAGGGGTTCATTAACAGACTGAGAATGGTTAAAGGCCTATGAATGAGAGTGGGTAGTCTCTCCTACACTTTGGGCTTAGCTTAAACTTTGGACGGTGTTCCCAAAGGTAACCTAAATAGGTTTATACATCAAATAAATGTAATAGGACTATAATAATTAGCAGCTATACCCAAATGTACGGTTGACCCCAAAATTTGTCAGTAGGACAAGATCAATTAGTTGCATATGACCTCTATACAGCTGATACACACCTTGCACATGTACCTATAGATGACAGAAGTATTATAATCCCTTACAATGATCTATTTTAATGTTTCATACACAATGGCAAGGTGTAGACATGCTAAAAATAATTCTCTAATGATTTAACATTTTCAGTATGCTTAAAAACTTAATCTAACCTACAACTAACCAAAACATAAATGTTATTTAAATAAAAGTGTTTGATCTTGAACCAACATGGACTGGTTTCTGCTTCATTGGGCAACAAAGTCATGAACAACAAAGACGAAGGAAAAATATTCAGTACAACATCAACAAAACCAGATATATATTGTAAATTTTAAAGATCAGATTATATGCACAGAAATAAATTCAAATCAGACACAATAACACAGCAGATACCCTGGGAAAACCCTCCTCTTGAGGGAGAAAAACCCAGCAACAAAGATCTTCTCTTATATATAAATAATGGCAACAAATCTCTTTACAATGGGGCCAATCACAAGGCCAATATTCAGCACCTACACCAGATACAATAACAGATGATGATCTGCACTTCCTTGAATTACTATATCTGCCCTTGAAGAAATTTGCAATTCTGCTCTTGATGAAATTCGCACTTGATAATGAAGGAAATGAATCGAACTTTCTTGATGATGAATGAATGAAAAGAACTTGTATTTATACATAGGTCGCACCTTTTCAAGAATAAGGTCGTCCATAATAAAAGATATAATTCCAAAATAGAAGATGCGAATTACAAGGAAGGTTGGCCCTTTTAGGAATTATATTGTTGCCAAGAGAAGCGCCCAAACATATTAAATAACACATATAAATAAATAGCCAATAGGCTATATTGATTTATGTCTTCACTCGTGGCTGGAAGGATGAACCCGAAGCTGCTATAACATTAACATATATTAAAACGAAAATCAAAGATTACATCAAATATGATGGACATGCTTAATAATCCATTTTAGAACTACAACGATCCATGTGAAATAAAGGAATGATTATCACAAAACATTTGCAATACATTAGGTGTTGTCACACGCACATCAATCCTCATTACCAGCAAATGTGGTGAGAGGAACTATACAGTGCGACTGCAGAGTCCCTTGAATTGTTACAAACCACTATGAAGACATCCATTACATAAGATATACAATATCTATCCTTCCTACATTGTTTCCCTTCGTTTACAACCCAGACCTACAACCATTGATGCCCTAGAATGCTTTGCAGACACAAGAAACCCAAAAATAGGCTCGGTGACCAATTATTTGAATGAATAGTCAACTGATATATCTAGGTCTATGGTTTTTGTATCCAGCTTGCAGATAAGATCCTTAGGATGATAAAAACTTGGATGACATGAGAAAACCTATCATCCCTTGCTCACAGCTGTCCATGCATCACAATTCGCATTTGAAATTGGATGAATATTGCTGAGAAATGAGTTAAAATGTCGTAAGAAGCAATGAGAAACATCATTCAAACTTGCAAATCACTTTTACATTAAATGATGCCTTTGGATTTAGAATGAAGTGGCATGGGAGAGACCATGAAATTCATTGCAAATGTAGCCAAGAGATAGTGTGTAGACATCGGGTTGTGAAAACCTTATTTGCCACGTTAAATATAATATGGGCTGTTTAGTACCTTTTGTTTCCTTTGAATCCGGACCTTTTCAAATAACAAATGTTTTTTGGGTTCATTTAGGTTCAATTTGGTGGCAATAGAGCTTCATCAGATCATTAATGATATTTTGAGATGTTTTTGTCTTTATCGCTATAACTTGCGTGCAAATTTGTGCCCTTTTGATGAATAGTGTTTTTTGGGCAAGAAAAATCCTTTTCTGGCGGTCATTGCATCAAATCTGGTCATAAATAGCTTTTTGGACATGTAGGGGAGTAGCTGGGTTTGAACAGTGAAAAGCATAGGAGTTTTGGACTTGGAGCATTGGAGATTCAGATAACTCATACCTCATGCCTTAGGTCGGGGCATCAAGGATTGGGGTTGACAAAGAACTCGTATCATTAAGGTATGTGGATTGGGGGAAGTTCGAACAAATAATCCTGAAAAAGTGAGTGTTAGAATGTTGGGGACTGGGAGTCGTTACTTGGGGAGAGGGAAGGCTAAAAGTCTGACTTCAAAGGAGTACTTAGTAAAGAGGTTTAGGAGTTGGGGGTCGGAGTTGGTGGCGAAGACACAATAGGAAGTGAAAGTCCAAAAAGTCTTACAAATACTCTTAGGAAACTTTCGGAGGGTGGGGAATCGGGGATGACATGGAAAAGGTACTTGGGTAGAAGGGAGTCTGCAACTTTGACCCCTATAAAATGCTTAGTGAAGAACATTGAGTTGGGAGCCTAGAGTTGGGGGATGTCCAGATGAGGTACCCAGATAAGGGATGGTTCAAAACTCTGGTCCAAAAGACTTATAATTTTTTTTAACAGCAAAGGGTTGGAAGGTTGGGGTTGGGGAGGAAAGTACAGAGACTAGGGGAAGTCCAATGGGCTGACAAAAACAAAAACAAATTGGACTTGGGCAAAAAAGCATGCTTGCATGAGGAGGGCCAAAACTCCGATAACTACCTAGACTTAGAATTTTTTGGATTTTCTTGCAGTTGTTAGCACATGGGGGATGACATAGGGCAATTTAGGCACTTTTGACTCATGGAAGACCCATTGGGACTGTCTCGAATCAGTTATAAATGGTGGGTTGAAACAGTTAAGACACACAAAAGGGATGGGACTCAAGCAAAAAAAATGGTATTACAGATTTGAGTCCTGACATTGCCAATATAGCAGCTTGCTGTCTGACTTGATCTCACCTGCTGAGCATTCTTCCAAGCAAAAAATGTCTCTTGGCTGATTGATTTACCCAATATATAGACCTCCCAATTAGGATATGAAGAGCTGCTCCGTAAATAATTATATGGGTTTTTTATTCTGTTATGAACTTCTTGACTCTGCAGTCAAAGGGCAACAAATTCTTCTTCGAATTCTGACCAGCCTTCGGAGCCCTGAACCACCCTTCCCTAATGATGCCATCATATGCTATTCTACACAAAACAATTGATTATGAGCTTCATAATAAATGCTTGGGTGCAAAAATTATCACCTTCTATGCTGCTAACATACCTAGAGGTACAATGCCATATTGAATCTTGATCCTCTTCTTAGACCTATGGGGTTTGCTTATTCAGTCTCAGCTGCTGCTTTAGATAGCCCAGATTGTGGGTTCAACTCTTTATTTGCTTGTGGTGTGGATGAGGGTCCATTGCACATTGCTCGAGAGGTTATAGGGGGGGCTCGTCTTGTAAAGAGCTAAGCTCTGGGTCAGTGAGCTAAACTTCCGATTCCTCTCAGTAAAAGAAAAAAAATCTTGATCTTCTTCTTGCACCATAATTGTTGGTGACCAGAGTGTGGACTTCCCAATTGTTCTGAGGTCTTGTTTGGAAGTTTATTCAAGCTTGGTCCTTCATGTACCATCACATTTGTTAATGTTGTCTCTATATTTCCTATATGCTGAATGGTAGGTTTATTAACTTTGATCATTAAGCCTTGCAGATCCACCACCTGTTTGGCACACTTGAATTAGGTTTCAAGGGACAGGGCCATGTTGCCCAGTACGTCATGAAAATTCTGGAATACTTTGCAATAGGTTAGTCATCTGGAACTGCACAGGCATTTGCAACACTTTTCTTGTTATCGCCCTGTTTAAATGACAGCTTGCTATCACCCTGTTTAAATTCTTAGTTTGCGTCTGTCTTTTTTTTCCCCTCTATCACAGGGTCAGAGTATTGCACTCTTTCACTTGCACTTTAGTGATTGCAGTCACCTCTTCAATTTGGACCAACTTGCCTTTAGCATCTCTATACCTCAGGCAATTATTGTCATCTTGGCACCTGGTCAGCAACATTGACATAGCAATTTCTGATTGTTTTCTCAATTGTTGGAGAAGTTATGCAAATCATTCCCACTCACTACACTTTATCCATTGGATGATGCACCTTACAATCATGTGAGTTCTTGTTTCTGCTACCCTGCTGATTCTGGCATCTGCTAATTTCCCTGTGATTCTTGTAACAGCTGATGGTGTTTTCCTTTAATGCGTCACCATGTGTCACATCTTTGACTCTTTCCTTGTTAAATTATTAGGGTATTCCTTGAATGAATGGACTGGCACTTTACACATATCACAGAATGCATTTTAGTGGAATTCGCAATGCTAAGGTCTTCCATCTTGCACATGTTACACTAGACTTTACTCCTTTCCTTGCAATTTAATAGCAAATAAAAAGTTGGATTTCAGTTTGATTTCCAGACCATTTCAGTTGCTGAAAAATAAAAGCTAGATATGCACAGCTGGAGACAAAATTTGCATTTCGCTCCTTGAATTGAAGTGTTCTCGTGATGGGATTGTGATCTCAGTCAATATCCTTTGCACGTGGGGCAGTTGTTATCATTATATAAGATGCTCTGTCAGATTCCATGTAAATATCCAAGCTACTATATAGAACTGGAACACTTTGTACTATTCATGCACTGAGGCGTTTGTATGCAGAATCAATTTCATAGGTAAAATGATTATTTTAGCAAGCTGTGTGAAATCTATTGCTTGTATATATGCAGGTAGGAAGCTGGCTCGAAGCATAATTGAGGCAAAGCTTGCAGGTTGCGTCAATCAAGTACCTGGTATAAAAACCAAATCATTTTTTTTTCAATAATACTAATATATTAGTAAAAGAGTTTTATGGTTTTGGTTAGCAGCCGCTTTGCTGAAATTTCGCATTTTGTTTTCATTGACGGTCTTGCTGAACTCCGTGACTTTACAGAGTTCCACTATAAATGGCAATTTCATCTTGAATAATATTCTGTTAAGAGAATCTACTAAAGTATCAGGAAATTTATGTTTTGGGAAGGAGTTGTATCCTTGGCTTGTCTTATGCTATTGAATATCATAAACATTATCTTAGATTTGTCTATTAAGATTACACTTCCAAGTTTGACTAATTTAGAACTGTCTTTGATATAATGGTCACATTTTGTATGCTTTAATTCAAGTTGGATCTTAAGGGCTTTCTATTGTTTCTGGTTTAACAGAAGAAATTTACGATTGGGAAACCATCTGGCATCTCATATATTTTGCTTAGAAGACACAGATATTTAATACCACTTTTCCTTTAATATGTTTCCTTTTCTGTCTATCTGTAAAGCAGCTGATGGATATCTTTGGATATGATATATTGAGACCAATTTTCCATGTTGCTTCCAGCAAACACCTTTAAACACAAGACAATTAATTTCTTGTAAATTCACATCAGCATATCGGTTTTTGTGTGAGAAATGAAAATGAATTATAATCTGAAGCTGTAGTATTTATAGGAATCTCCTTTCTTTGTGTGCAGGTATTGAGTCAACTTACTGGTGGGAAGATAAGGTACGCGAGCACATTTGATGCAAGTATTAACAAACATTGTTGGGCAACATGTCACGACCAGAATTGGCAGTTCATGCTAGGGGATTTCCTTTTTATAGTTTATTCTTATGCCCATAGTCATATGATACTTCCAAATTTAAAAGATTGAAAAAAAGAAGACTATAGACTGCCTCTCCCGTCCTAGATTGCTAACAAATTCAATTCCCTACTTTTTGTATCTCCTTGGATACCTTGGAATCCCCTGAGGTAGGTACTCCATTTTCCCATTACTTTGGTTTCTTGGTTGTCTTTATCAGGCCATGGTGTATGCTATTTTATTTGCTTTATTATGTTTTACTCCTATCTTTATTAGGCCCCTCTTTGGTCTCTTCATTGGTAAAGTTTGAACCCTCTTGTCTCATCTTTGAATTACTAGCTCAAACTGAAATAATAAATTAAATGAGAGCTAGAGTTCAATGGAGTGTTATCCTATATACTAGGGTTGTCAAAAGGACAAATCTAATGACTTATTTCACATGGACTTGGTATGAATGTTATGTTCATCTTTTATTGTACATTTTTTGTAAATTTTGTGCATGCCCGGTGTTCTATTATTGTCGTGGTTGTTATTGCACATGGTGACTGAGTAAGGGGAATATATGGATAATGAAAAACCTAGATAGAGTTGAGCAACAAATTTGTGCCCAGTCTGGCATGGCTATTTATGATTTGGCATATACATTATCTTTAATCTTATCATTATAAAGGGGTATGGGAGGACATGATATAAGTTATATCCCAATAGAATTATGCAAAAGGGATCGTGCCATGTGCACCTTATGGGATTCAGAGTGTATGACCTATGTATTCTGAATGGGCAGTGAGGTGGAAGCAAAACTTTCGGATGTGATTCTATTGTGGCGTGTGAGGCATGGCTATCAATGTGAGAGTCGAAGCAACTTTTGATGTGAAAGTGTGTGTTGGGGACATGTTTGTTAGATTGACTCTACTAGCTAAGGATAAAAATTTGATACATAAAAAAAAGGAAATGCCCCTGCAAAATCTCTTAATTGCAGCCCCTTAAAACTGTAATCATAGGCAAATTAAATAAAGGAGGGCACCAAACGATTTTATAAAGGATTTAATTAAAATTAAATTAAGAGTTTGAAGGCAGTGGTTAAAGAAAAAGGGTTATAACCTTTCCAAGGGTAGCGATGGTGAAAGGTGGTGACTCTTCCACCAATAAGGTATAAAGGAGAGTTCATTTCCTTGAGAAGGGGAAGAAAGGGAGAAGAAATATTATCTGACTCCTGATGTGAAAGATTGTGATTTCTAATGTGAAAGATTGTGACTCCTAAAGTGAAAAGAAGTGGAAAATTGGAAAATAAAAAGGAAATTGAGTGATAAAGGAAGAAATAAATATTGTCTTCGACACTAATAATATCATGAGATAAGTTAAAGAATAATATTATATTACAAATAAATAGATGTATAGATATACCTTGCAGAAATTAAGTGATTGCTAATTGTAAGTAATTTAATTGCATATCCTTTTAAGAGTATTTAATAGCAAATTCATATAGCTAATTTCTATAAGTAATCGGTTTTTGAATTTATTAGAAATGACTTGCAAATAGGAAGGACAAACAGCCTTTCGAGTTCATGAGAGGTGAAGTACCAATCCTTCCTTCATCAAGCACGCCACCTCGAGATGCAGGCTCGTGGGTCGAGAGGCATATGAGTGCTCCTGGGCTTGTTGAGGAAGGCAATCTTCACGCATCTTATCAAGCATGCCACCGCGAGATGGATGGATTGGAGATCTTGCCATGCTTGTGGGCTGGGAGGCGAATGAGTACTTTTGGGCTTGATCGAGGAGGAAGGTGTGCCTCCAAGGTGGATTGAGGGATGGAGTGGACTTGAGATCCTACCATGTTCGTGAGGCGGGAGCTAGATGAGTGCTCCTAGGCTTGAAGGTCTCCTCAAGTATGCCACCCTGAGGTGGATGGACGAGGATCCACCTATGCTCTTGTAATACAAAGACAACCATCTTTGAGATTGCGGTTTGCGAACATTTCCAACGAATTCCTAATACGGTTACAATTGGAATATGCCGTGGAATAATTATTAATGCTATTGATGTATTTTGGTTTATTTGGATTTATATGTTTTCACGAAATCTTAATATTTAATGTTAATGCTTGTAAATTTAGATGTTATCATATATTCTTACGTAATGATTATTAATATTATTGTAGGATCTAGTATTATCTTAAATCTTGTATTACATTTGATAATATTTTAATAAAGTTAGGATTGAAAATGAATTACCTCCTTAGACTTAAGTTGGAATTGTTATTTTAGGGTAGAAATCGGGAAGATCCCAAGAAGGGACATTACAAATGTATTAGAGCCTTGAACCTGCCAGCCTAAGGATCAATGAATGTGATTGGGAAAAGTCACTGCACATTCATGGATCCAAAAGTTGGACACCTATTATTTCTCATGACCGAAGAGGATGGTATCCAATTTGCCATTTTACATTTGGAAGGGGTTGTACACAATTGGTGGCATCATGGTATTATTACTCAAGGGCACCAAAACATAATAACCTACGATGAATTTACACAAAAGCTCATAGATCGATTTGATCAAAAGCATTTTAAAAGGAACTTCAAAGAACTAACTCAATTGAAACAACAAGGAGCAGTAGAAGATTATGTGACTGAATTTCAAAAGATCTGAGTCATGGTACTTGGGATTACCGAGAAAAGGCTAACATACTTGTTTATCGAAGGGCTATCAAAATCAATACATGGTTTGGTGAGTGCCCTTGACCCCACATCTATTCAAGATGCAATCCAAAAGGCCTTGAGGTTAGAAATCACATCAACAAAAGAAAGGAGCTATTCAAAGAATATGCCTTCAAGGTCACATAATCAAATCTCCTACAAAAGAAATTGACAACCAAGGGACACTACAAATCAGACGAAGACTATGAGACCTACATGTTCTTCCAGTTACAAATTATTAACTCGTAAGATTCCCAATGAAGGAACAATCAATCATTCTCTAACAACTCAACAGAGTTAATGATTTAACTTAGAAATCCATATTTTGCCATCACTAGTTGTCACTAGAACCTAGGCATAACTAAGATACAAAAATGGATTTTGATTTATTTCCACATTATCTTACTTCCAAATTTCAAGATATAAGTGCACAGAGACATCATCTTGACCTAGGATTGTCAGTCTCTTAAAAGCCAACCAATCACATTAAAATGAGTAGACCATTCCTCACATTCCTTCAAAAACTGAACACACAGTTTCAGTTCTTTCCCTGCACTTTTATTAAAGAAAACCAAGGAATGATGGATTCCAAATCAAACATAAGAAATGATCTAAAACCCTAAGAAGAAATCAGATACAAATTGACCATCAAAGCCTCCTTATTTCTTTTGAAAATGGGCTCAAAGTCTCGAAGAATTCCCTATGCAATCTGCTATGTGTTTACAAACAAAAAAGTAATTTTTAGTCACAACGTTCAGTCACACAACCCAGTTTTGTAAACCCCTTCATACAACGATATCACTTTACATTTTATAGGGAAGGCCTGTTCACTTTCTTCTATAACCCTTTTATTTTCCCCTTTGGATTTGGTAAAACACTTAAACTAATATTTCAAAGTTCTCAAATGAGCGTACATTTCTCTAAGTCATTAAAATAAACGTGTCACAAACATTAGCAAGTTCACTTTATAATAAAATATTAAATCTCCATTTGGATTTGGCGGGCAGGGGGTTGTCATGGCATTTCATCGAACAATTCACATGTGTTGGTTAGGAATGATGGTTCTTGAAGCAATTTATCTCTTCTCTCAATCACAGTCATGATTTGAAAGACCAAGGATGTATTTAATAACCTGTCAGATTATTCTGGACGATGGCTGCCTCATTGTTTCTAGCTCTTAACAATAATATTGCTTTGTTACTTGCAATTTGAGTCAATAATTCATATGGCTTCTCCCCTTGGCCTTGGATATTTCATAATATTCCTTCTCTATGGCCTCAGTCTTAAAGCTTAATCTGGAATGAATTTCATTCAGGATCAATTATCCATTTGCAAAGAGTCCAGAAACTCACCCTCAAAGAGTTTTTTTTTGCATTCCTATTACATCTATCAAAATGTTAGATCAAAGTAAATACTCCTGAAGGTCTTGTCAACTTCTATTCGCAGTTTTGTCTTTGCCATCACTCATCTTCAGCTCCAATAGCAACTCTGAGAATTGGTTTACCAGCTGACTGGTTTCTCACTGTTCTTGATGAGTATGCAGCCGTGAAATTCTTTATCCCAACCTCCAAATGCTTTCCTTTCCACATAGAAACAAAAGAGAACTTTCCAATTGCATCAATGAGCCCCTTGGCTCAAGAAACTCTAACCATGGAGATCTTAAACCTTCCAATATATGAGTTCAAAGTGAAGTCTTTATCATTCAAGTTCATATACTGATTTTTCCTTTTAAGTAGATTTCATCTCTCACATGGAGATAGGGGCTTACATGAAAGACACCATAAACATCTAGACATATCACATCAACAAGCCTTTCATCCTAAAACTCTGGATTAAACCCATAACACCCAGTTTGAAACATCATAGAGTGAATTATTATCAATAATATACATCTAAGTTGAAATTCAATCAATTTTTGATATGCCAAAACAATATTTTTGAGCAAATGTAATGAAGACAGCTCAATTCTTTAGGAACATACAAATAATAGATTTTGACTCTTAGAGAGACCTTAAGAGAAATTTTGGAAAGAACCATTGGCACTATAGTTTGAGGTTTATGTTTTGAGATTTATTGTAGGATATATTCATCGAGCTTCATTGAGGCAGGAACACATTAGTTCTAATAAAGAGTAATTTGTTCTATTCATTTTGGACAACATCATAATGCACAATCAAATCCATAACACATGATCTATCCCACACATAGAAACAATGGAGATGCATGGATTGACCTTGTAACCTACAAAATTGATCTAGTGAACTTTGTTTTGTGTGACCAAATTCACTTATATATTTAATATCTTCTAACTAGTAAGAATTAGTGATAAAAAAAATATCTTGAGTAGATCATTTCATCCAAGGCTCTTCTTCTCCTAAGTCATTTTTCTTGATTGGAGTAGCTCTACATTCATGATTAAAGATCAAGGACATCAATATTAGGCATATATGTATCTTAGATAAATTTGATACAAATCAAGGTGCACCCAAATCTGTTACCTAAGTCTATTTTAAGTTATGTTGTGGGCCCAAAATCCACAAATCCCAAGAACATTTTCACCGCTTAAACCTTGAAAATAAATAAAATTGATGTTGTTTAAATGAATCAGGTGGAATAAAACAATACTTTTCTAAGATATGAAAATCATCTTAGTGTCAAACATGGGAATATGTCAAATTTTACAAGAGGAGTGACAACCTACAATTGATTTGGAAGTTGGACAAAAAATAGATATTAGTGTAAACCTATAAATTTAAGTTTTTCTATGAAGTGTTTGTGGGTGATAATTGTTTTCTATGAATTCTAAGATTTTTGTGTTAATTTTAGACCAAAAATCAAGATAAGCAACAATACAAAATAATGAACAATAGAACACAGCAAATACCCTAGGAAAACCTGGTGCAAGAGCACCATAGGTGCAAAATTGTCAAGACAAGTTCATAAGGTCTAGGCTTTAGAGGTTTTTGTGTTTTGTTTAAAATAAGGTCTATAGGACCATGTGTTGATGTAATTAGTCACTTTTTGATAGTACTTAGGTGTCTAGGTGGTGGAATTTTTAAAATTTGCAAAAAATGCTAAGTTGTTAAATTGGAATAATATAAGGTTGTAAAAGTGCACTAAAGAGGGAGACCAACGGTCACCTCTTTCAAATGTTAGTTTTGGAAGTTGAAGAGGTTTGTTTTAGGTGGGAAACACTATAAAAAGCCATGAGAAACTCAAATGGAGGGTTTTTGAAACATTTTGAAGGATTGAAATACAAGAAACTCTGTTTTTCACTCATTTTTTATGTATTTTCTGCTGTAGCAGCAGTTTGTACGGCCTATGCATCAAGTTTTTGACTCAGATTTGTTGTGTTTTGAGTAATAGGGTGAATTACCTTTCTTTTGAATCCTTTTAGAAGGTTTTTCATTACGTTTTGTGCATTTTATTAGCAAATTACTCAAACCAGCTTGAACATTCAAATTTGAGGGTCTTGGACCAATAAAATGGCTTTTTGACCCATTCCTCTTTCTGTGGCCTCTGTAACTTGAGGAATGGGTCTGCACTAACATTAATAAGGTGTGGAAATGATGTGTTAGTGTTGGGGAGGTCTGAAAGTGAGATGGGTGTGAAACCCTTGTGTGTAAAAGTGAGTTTTCTTTAAGAAAAATGAGGTTTTGATAAATCAAATTGAATTTCTGAGTTGGGAAGCGTTATTTTATGTTGGATTGAGCATGTGCAGATGATTTTAGACTGGTCTGAGCAATTGATAGGCTTTGGGTTGGTTGGGAAGTGCTACTTTCAATAAAACCTAGGGTTCCTAAGCCTAGGAAGAGGGTTTCATGGTTTGGCTAGTGAATGATTGGATTTCTGAGATCTACTGATGGAATCTGAGGTTTTGACAGGTATGAAGTGCTGCCCCAAGGTTTCAAAAGTTTTGGACAAGTTTTGAAGGTGGTACCTTTGTAAAAGTGGCCTAATTTGAGGCCTAAAAAGTGAGAAATCCCTGTTTCGAGCAGTTTGGTACAAAACAACTATTGGTGATTGTTTGATATGTTGAAAAACTCTGTAATAGGTCCCTGATGTGTGTTGAGTTGTGAGTTGAAAGGGTGTGTTAGTGAAAAGATACCCGATCTAGTGGTTTGCCAATGCTACAAGGAAATAGTGATTTGGTTGAGAAAGAGTGAAATGGAGAACTTGGTGATCTAATATTTGATTGGTTGTTGGATTTGTGATTAGTTGTGTTGCAGGACCTCCCCTATTGCATCAAAGTGGTATCAGAGCAAAGGTACCCAATTCTTGTAGAAGAAAGTTGCAGATTGTGAGATTGGAAGGTGAAGAGGCAAGATTGTGAAGATGCCTCTAAAAGGAAAGAATACAGCAAAAGAGATTAATGAATTGAGAAACCAGTACATTAAAGAGATCAAAGAACTGAAAGAGAGATTGGCAGCCTTAGAAACCAACAAAAGAAGAGAAGCAATTGAGAGTAGTGAGTCAGAAGAAGAAGATGATGAAGATTTTGAGGATGTTGAAGAAGAGCTTGATCCAGAAGACCAAAGAATAGCCAAGTTGATAAAGGCAGTAAAAGGTGACAAATACAAGGTAAAAATTGATGTGCAAAAGTTTGGTGGTAATTTGAATGAAGAGGAATTGTTAGATTGGATAGCTTGTTTGGATAACTATTTTGAATGTGAAGAGATTCCCGAAGAACAGAGAGTGAAGATTGCCAAAACAAAGCTTAAGGGTTATGCACTTGTATGGTGGGACTATTTATAGTCAGAGAGAAGGAAACAAGGCAAGTCTAAGATTGTGGATTGGGACAAGATGGTGGCTAAGTTAAAAGGTAAGTTTTTCCCTTCAGATTATCAAGTTCAAATGTTTAAGAAGTTGCAAAATTTAAGACAAAAGGAAATGGATGTAAAGGCATATACTGAGGAATTTTATAGATTAAGCATGAGGTCTAATCACAATGAAAATGAAGATGAGAAAATTGCTAGGTACTTGGGTGGCTTAAGAATGAATATAAAGGATGAGTTGGCTTTGACTAACCCTAGAAGTGTAGAAGAATGTTACAAAATGGCATTGAAGGTTGAAGAGAAGGTAAAGAGGAGAAAAGAGAAAACAGTAAGAGGAAGAGGTAGCACCATGAGAGGAAGAGGAACATTTTCTACTCCAAGGCAAGCAATTGAAAATCAACAAGAAGAATCAAGTAAAAGAGATGAACACGTTGTTGATTTTAGAGGTGGATATAGAGGCACAAGGGGCAGATTTGGAGGTGGAAGAAACTCTAACACTTTTGTAGGAAGATGTTATCATTGCCAAGAATTTGGACATCCCGGTTGGAAGTGCCCTGAGAAGGCTAGTTCATCAACAAGTGGAGGAGAAAGAAAGTCTGAAAGAAGAGCACAAATAGTCCATGAAGATGAGGTTGAGAGTTCAAATTCTAATTCACTCCATGTTGCTTCTGAAGTTGGTGAGATGCTGATGATGAAGAAACAAATCTTGAAGACCACAAAAGAGGAATAATTGCTTCAAAGAAAGGCTTTATTCAGGACAACCTGCAAGTGTAGAAACAAGGTATGCAAAGTCATTGTTGATTCAGGTTGTACAGATAATATTGTGTCTCATGAGATGGTAGAGAAATTGCATTCGCAAAGAGTACCTAGGAAAAGGCCATATAAGGTGTCATGGGTGAGTGAAAATTAGTCTTTGATGGTGAATGAACAAGCAAGAGTTGAATTCCAAATAGGTCCATATAAAGATGAAGTGCTTTGTGACATATTACCCATGAGTTGTTGTCATTTATTGTTGGGAAGGCCCTGACAGTTTGATAGGTTGGCCTTGCATAATGGTAGACAAAATACTTACACCATAGAAAAAGATGGGAGAGAGTTTGTTTTAACCCCATTGGTTGAAGGCTTAGAAGAATATGGTGAGGTTATTATGTTTGGGAGAAAAGAGTGTGGGAATGAAGACAAAGAAAAGAACATGAATTCAAAACCCAATGCAATGCTTGATAGGGATAGGATAGTAAATGGAAGAGGTGAGTCTGATTTGCAGACAATAGAAAAAAAAAAGAAAGGTGATTTTGTTTGGCAAAGGAAGGTTGATGATAAAAGGTTTCAGATTGGTAAAGGACAGAGTGAGTGTGAAAGGCCTTTGGAAAGGAAAGAAAACAATGATGGCATAGTTGTAGGGACTTTTATATGCTCTATAGCAGCAAAAAGACAGTTAGAAACCATTATGACTGTGATTGATGGTATAGACAAGACAAGGACAGTGAATTGTGAAGTTGATGTGACAAAGGGCAACAAGGCTGCTAGTACAAGGGATTACAAGTTTGAGAAGGCAAAGGACAGGAAGGTAAAGATGAGTAATGATGTTAAGACAGTGAACAGAGTAGGTACAGGTCTGATAGAGGTAATAAAGTCTGATGAGACAGTTGGTAAAAATGAAAGTGCAGATATGACAGAGATAGTTGATGATACAAAGGTTCCAAGTTTGGACAGTGATAAAAATGCAGACAAGGAAACTAATGGACAGTGGTTGAGGCATGAGGAATAGAGGAGAGTAATGGCAGATGATGAAGGGGAGAATACAAATATGTATAGAGTTGTGACATCAAGACTTGAAGGTGGAAAAGATGACAAACACCCCATAGCATGGGAAGAACAGTTGGAGCAGCAAATAAGTGAAGGAAAACTCAAGAATGTCAATGACAATGAAGAATCAAAGCAAGAAAGAAGACAAAGAGGAAGTCAAAGATCTGAAGAATACCAAGGAGGACATATCACATTGATCTTTCCAAGGGACTTGGAAAAGCTTCAAGTTGGGGTGTATGGTGCAGGAGCACCATTGGTGCAAAATTGTCAAGACAAGTTCACAAGGTCTAAGCTTTAGAGTTTTTTATGTTTTGTTTAAAATAAGGTCTATAAGACCATGTGTTGATGTAATTAGTCACTTTTTAATAGTACTTAGGTGTCTAGGTGGTGGAATTTTTAAAATATGCAAAAAATGCTAAGTTGTTAAATTGGAATAATATAAGGTTGTAAAAGTGGACTAAAGAGGGAGACCAACAGTCACCTCTTTCAAATGTTAGTTTTGGAAGTTGAAGAGGTTTGTTTTAGGTGGGAAACACTATAAAAAGCCATGAGAAACTCGAATGGAGTTTTTTGAAACATTTTGAAGGATTGAAATACAAGAAACTTTGTTTTTCACTCATTTTTTCTGTATTTTCTGCTGTAGCAGCAGTTTGTACGGCCTATGCATCAAGTTTTTGACTCAGATTTGTTGTGTTTTGAGTAGTAGGGTGAATTACCTTTCTTTTGAATCCTTTTTGAAGGTTTTTCATTACATTTTGTGCATTTTATCAGCAAATTACTCAAACCAGCCTGAACATTCAAATTTGAGGGTCTTGGACCAATAAAAATGGCTTTTTGACCCATTCTTCTTTCTGTAGTCTCTGTAACTTGAGGAATGGGTCTGCACTAACATTAATAAGGTGTGAAAATGATGTGTTAGTGTTGGGGAGGTCTGAAAGTGAGATGGGTGTGAAACCCTTGTGTGTAAAAGTGAGTTTTTTTTAAGAAAAATGAGGTTTTGATAAATCAAATTGAATTTCTGAGTTGGGCAGCGTTATTTTATGTTGGATTGAGCATGTGTAGATGATTTTAAACTGGTCTGAGCAATTGATAGGCTTTGGGTTGGTTGGGAAGTGCTACTTTCAATAAAACCTAGGGTTCCTAAGCCTAGGAAGAGGGTTTCATGGTTTGGCTAGTGAATGATTGGATTTCTGAGATCTACTGATGGAATCTGAGGTTTTGACAGGTATGAAGTGCTGCCCCAAGGTTTCAAAAGTTTTGGACAAGTTTTGAAGGTGGTTCCTTTGTAAAAGTGGCTTAATTTGAGGCCTAGAAAGTGAGAAATCCCTGTTTTGAGCAGTTTGGTACAAAACAACAATTGGTGATTGTTTGATATGTTGAAAATCTTTGTAATAGGTCCTTGATGTGTGTTGAGTTGTGAGTTGAAAGGGTGTGTTAGTGAAAAGATACCCGATCTAGTGGTTTGCCAATGCTACAAGGAAATAGTGTGATTTGGTTGAGAAAGAGTGAACTGGAGAACTTGGTGATCTAATACTTGATTGGTTGTTGAATTTGTGATTAGTTGTGTTGCAGGACCTCCCCTATTGCATCAAAACCCTCCTTGAGGGAGAAAAACCCAGCCAAAGATATACCTCTTATATTAGATTGAAAAGAGCAGAAATCTGCTTTACAACTTGGCCCAAACACAAGGCCGATTCAATGTAATGAGAGATAGTACCTCTCTTAGGTGTGAATATACAAATATTATGATTCCTCCTTGATAACAATCAATTTGATGCAAAATGCCGATCTGCTGCAAATGATCGATCTCCTCCTTGAAGTGCGAATTTATCTTGAATTGAATTGAATTTTCAAATGAAAGAGAATCGCCTTGTATATATACACATCAAGACGTCTTTTCATGAAGGGTCGGCCTCTTTCACAAAACAAGGTGACTTTTTATTTTGGGTGGGCCTCAAAAAATAAATTTATATATATATATTCGACTTGCTTCATTTATCTATTTATTATTTATTATTTTCGATTTGTGAGAGAGAAATCTCTCGCCGCTATAACATGAACACTCCCTCTTAGCTAGGGAGATATCTTTCTAGATATCCATGTCATGGAGTCTTTCAACATGACATCCGCAATGGCTACACCCATTTGTGGAAAAGAGTTCATCACTGAGTCTCTCAACGTGATATCGTCATGGAGTCACTCCACATGACGTCCACCATGGCTACTCCCATGTGTGGAAAGAAACATGTGTACAAGTGCCCATCACGGAGTCTCTCAACGTGATGTCGTAATGGAGTCTCTCAACATGACGTCCACCATGGCTACTCCCATGTGTGGTAGGAAACATGTGCACAAGTGCCCATCACGTAGTCTCTCAATGTGATGTCGTAATGGAGTCTCTCAACATGACATCCACCATGGCTACTCCCATGTGTGGAAAAACACAAGTACAAAGGGTTCATCACAGAGTCTCTCAATGTGATGTCGTCATGGAGTCTCTCAACATGACGTCCACCATGGCTACTCCCATGTGTGGAAAGAACCACATCTCCGTCTCAGAGATGGACGAGGGCTTTCACCTCATATTTCTCTATCTCAGAGAAATATGCATTATAGCAAAGATCACTAATGTTGAGTCTCCCTCTTAGCAAGGGAAATATTCTCCACAACTCCAAGCTTGTCTCGAAAATGTGCAAACTTCACTTTGAAGAGAGGCTTGGTGAGAATATCAACCGTCTGATCATTAGTGCAAATATACTTGAGTTGAATTGCTTTCCTCAACACCATATCTCTAATGTAATGATATTTGATCTCCACATGTTTTGTCCTATCATGAAACATTGGATTGACAGAGAGCTTCACACAGCTTTGATTGTCACAATGAATCACAGTTGGCTCCAATGTTTGCCCAAACAAACCTGCAAGGAGTTTTTGAAGCCACATTGCTTCTCGAGCTGCTACACATGTTGCAATATATTCAGCCTCTGCAGTGCTTAGTGCCACAAAAGTCTGCTTCCTACTACACCAAGAAATCATGGCAGACCCTAAACTGAAGCAACATCTAGAGGTGCTCTTCCTATCAGTTACACTCCCGGCCCAATCAGAATCAAAATAGCCTTGTAACTTCAGATCTTCACAGGAAGTATATCTCAAGCCATATCCCACTGTGCCACGCAAGTATTGCAAGATATGCTTTGCTGCAACTAGATGAATTTGCCTTGGCTCACACATGAATTGACTGAGAGCTCTCACCGCATAACAAATGTCTGGTCTAGTATTGACTAGATACATCAATGATCCAATCAACTGTCTGTACATGGTGGGATCTACCAAATCTGAACTAGCTGTAGAGTCACTCAACTTTTTCAAGTTTGTCTCCATAGGTGTAGACATGGACTTGCAATCCATCATCCCAAATCTTTTCAAGATATCTATGGTGTATTTCCCTTGACTTAGAATAATCTTATTGGGTCTTTGCCACGCTTACAATCCTAGGAAGTAATGCATAAGACCAAGATCCTTCATTTCAAACTCGGATGCTAACTCTTTCTTGCATTTGACAATGAGATACTCTGCTCTAGTGAGAAGTAAATCATCAACATAATGAACCAAAATTAAAGCCTCACCATCAACTACCTTGAAGTAAATATTTGAATCTGCATCATTCTTGGAGAATCCCATGCTCATCAAATATCGATCAATCCTTTCATACCAAGCACAAGGTGCTTGCTTAAGGCCATACAATGCCTTCTTCAATCTGCATACATGAGACTCTTTCCCATGAATCACAAAACCATTTGGTTGCTCAATGTACACTCCTTCAATCACACCATTAAGAAATGCAGTCTTTACTTCCATTTGATGTAGCTTCCAGCCTTTAGCTAATGCAATAGCTATAATAGTCCTAATAGATGTATATCGAGCAACAGGAGCAAAAGTCTCCTCATAATCTATTCCCTCCTTCTGAGAGAATCCTCTTGCCACAAATCTCGCTTTGTACTTCTCAATGCTACCATTGGCTGCATGCTTGATTTTGAAAAGCCATTTGGAAGACACAATTGATTTCCCTTCAGGTCTTGGTACATCCCAAACATCATTCTTGATGATAAACTGATATTCTTCTGTCATAGCATCTTTCCATACCTGCTGGTTGGATGCTTCCTCAAAGCTGGTAGGCTCAGATTCAATGATGTGACTCATCAATGCCACAGCCTGGAAACTTCTGCGGTCTCTTGCTTTCCCTAAAGGTGCCTCGAGGAGCTACATACTTCTCTGCCTCTTGCATAGTTTGTCTAGCTCATAAAGGTCTCTTTCGACCTATAGCAATATCTCTTGGCCCATCAATTGGTTCTATGGGATGAACTGGATCATTAGTCTCTTCTGGTTCAGTAGACTCCCTTTGAGTCTCAGGGGTATGATTAGGGGAATTGTCCATATCTTGAGGTGACTCCTGTTCTTCACTGTTTGTCTCCATGTAAGACCCTTTAGATCTTTTGAAGGCTACTTCCTCTTCGAAAGAGACATCCCTGCTTATCCCGATCTGTTTCTGCCCTGGAATGTAGATCCTGTAGGCCTTTGAAGACTCACTATAACCCACAAATATTCCTTTCTTGCCTGATAGTTCTAGCTTAGATCTTTTATCCTTAGGCACATGAATATAAACATGACAACCAAAAATTCTTAAATGACTAATCTCAGGTTTCACACCTGTGAAGGCCTCTTCAGGAGTCATGTTTTCCAATATCCGATGAGGGCTTCGTTTCTGAACATACACTGCAGTTTTGGAAGCTTCTATCCAAAGGAAGTTCTGTTGATCTTGATCATGAATCATAGCTTTGGCTGCCTCATCTATGGATCTATTCTTTCTTTCTGCAACTCCATTTTGCTGAGGGTTGTATGGAACACAAAACTCCCTCTTGATCCTTGCCTCAATGCAGAAATTACGGAAACCTCCAGAAGTGTATTCTCCTCCATTGTCAGATCTTAGAACCTTAATCCTTTTCTCGAACATGTTTTCAACTTGAGCCTTGAATTCTTTGAATCTATCAAGTACTTCTTCAGACTCCTTAGACTTCAAAAAATAAATCCAAGTCTTTCGAGAATAGTCATCAATGAAAATCACATAATACCAAAATCCACTCAAAGATGCCACAAACATTGGACCACATAAATCAGAATGAACAAGATCTAAAATTCCTTTTGATCTACTATCACTACTATGAAAAGGACCCTTGATATTCTTACCCAGTGCACATCCTTTGCAAATGCCATCGTGCTCCTGACTGAGTTTCGGTAGACCAGTAACCATCTTCTCCATAGATGGAAGAGCTCTGAAGTGTAGGTGAGCAAGTCTCCTATGCCATAGCTCACTTGAATTGGTAGAGTCATGCAATAATGCCTGAACTTGATGGATAGAAATTTTGTATAGGCTCTCTTGACGGATACCAATCACACGAGTTGTTTTGATACTGGAGTTCTTAGGCCAAGCAAGAACTTTCCCTTTAGAGAAGGAAACTTGGTACCCTTTGTTCGCCAATGCTGAAATGGAGACAAGGTTTCTTTTGATTCCTAGTACAAACAAGACATCACTCAAATGAAGAGGGATTCTAGAATCTAGATGAAGAGAGGTGGCCCCAACACCTTTCATGGAATAACAAGCATCATCTTCGATTATCACTTGCAAGTTGGTTTCTCTTTCTACCAAGTCTGAATGATGCTCTCAATATCCTGTAATGTGTCGTGAAGCATCACTATCAATCAACCAAGTGTCATTGTCGGTTGGAACATTGCTTGAAAGAGCAGAGATGAATAGAAATCCCACTGAGTTGTCTCTAGATTCCTTTTGAGGTGACACATCATCAACATATGCAATAGAAGCATGTTGCTTTGGTCTTGTTATGCAATCTCGAGCATAGTGACCATACTTGTCACATCTGAAACATTGAATATGAGAGAGATCTTTCTTCTTCTTTGGTTCAGGAGCAAAATCTGATTTTTTGTCTCTATTCCTCTTGAAATTGCCTTTTTGCCCTTCTCTTCCTTTCCTTTTGGAAGTTTGAGCAGCAAGGACATGATTTTCTTCATTATGAGAGCTTCGTCCATTCCCTCTTGCTGCCAACTTGGATTCCTCTTGAATGCAATCAGCTCTAAGACGATCAAGCTTGGGAAATTTAGATCTTCCATTAATGCTTTGGATAAAGGGCTCCCAAGATTGAGGAAGACCATTCAGTGCCAACATAACTAGGTCTCTATCTTCAACTATATCTCCAATGGCACATAGTCGATCTTTCAACTCAGTAATCTTCATGAAGAAGGAGATGACTGAATCTCCTTTAGCCATTTGTATATGATGGAGCTGTTGTCTCAAGGAAAGAGCTCTGCTGGTGTTGTTGATCTCATACAAGCCTTGTAGAGTCTCAAACATGACTTTGGCTATCTTCATCTTGGATATAATTGGCACAAGATGATCCTTCATGGAATTTATCAAGATCTTCCTAGCCTTAGTGCCATTCTTCTTCCATTGAGTTTTTTCAGCCTCATCGGATGGCTCGGGCACATCATTCTCCACGAAGTCTAGAAGATCATTTTCTTCCAGTGCAATAAGAACTCTGAATTTCCAAGAGGTGAAGTTCGATGCACCATCAAGCCTATCTTCAACTTTGAGTCCGTTCACCATCTTCGAAGCTTAGATAGACTCCCTTAGATGAGAAGAAGAGAAGACGACTTTGCTGCTTAAACAATTCTGATCCTGATCTTGCTTAAACCCGCTCTGATACCATGTTAATTTTAGACTAGAAATGAAGATAAGCAGCAATACAAAATAATGAACAATAGAACACAACAAATACCCTGGGAAAACCCTCCTCGAGGGAGAAAGACCCAGCCAAAGATATATCTCTTATATTAGATTGAAAAGAGCAGAAATCTGCTTTACAACTTGGCCCAAACACAAGGCCGATTCAATGTAATGAGAGATAGCACCTCTCCTAGGTGTGAATATACAAATAATATGATTCCTCCTTGATAACAATCAAGTTGATGCAAAATGCCGATCTGCTGCAAATGATTGATCTCCTCCTTGAAGTGCGAACTTATCTTGAATTGAATTGAATTTTCAAATGAAAGAGAATCGCCTTGTATATATACACATCAAGACGTCTTTTCATGAAGGGTCAGCCTCTTTCACAAAACAAGGCGACTTTTTATTTTGGGTCGACCTCAAAAAATAAATTTATCTATATATATATATAATAAATTCGACTTGCTTCATTTATCTATTTATTATTTATTATTTTTGATTTGAGAGAAAGAAATCTCTTGCCGCTATAACATCAACATTTTGTACATCTTTTATTTTATTGTACTTGTTATTGGACTTGATCAACCAATAATTTTGTACTTGAGTATTATCTAGGATATATATATTTAGAAGGTTATAACATGTCATTAATTACCTATGAGTCTATGACAAGGTGATTTATGTTGAAAGATGTTTTGACTAGATGATACAAACACCCTATAAGCTATTGTATTTTACATCCTCATTAGATTCAAACTTGCCTCAAAGCTTTGTTTGAAGGGTTAAGTGAAATGAAATATACTTTATTTAAGGGAATGTACTTGTTTCCATTTCATTGTTTAGGAAAAGAGGATACAACCTACAGTAAAGGACACCTAGATCCTTTTACTCAAGTGCAAAATTGGGTTTGCACAAAGGAGTGGGATCTTGATATTCACAACACTCCCATAAATTCATCATGATGCAACATTTTTTTTTTATAATTTTGGATTTCAACAATGGTAATCAAGAGTTTGTACTCATTGCTTGGGATCTTTATGGTAATAAAATGAGAGAAAACTTGTTTTAAATAATAGGTCTTGCCAATTTCCAACTATTGGTTTTGTTATTGAGAGTTATTAGGATAACTCATCTTTTGAATTAAAGGAAAAAACATATCCTTGTTCAAGTTTTGCAACTTGTGATAATATCATAGTAGCGTAGTGGAAGTTGAATTGTGAAATAGATAAAAATAAAAATAAAAAAGTTCCAATTTAAAATTGCTTGAGGACAGGCAATCTTGGGAAGGGCGGATTGTCATGCCCCCACAAAATCTCTTAATCACAGCCCCTCTTAATTGTAGCCCCATAAAAATTTAATCATAGGTGAATTAAATGAAGGAGGCCACCAAATGATTTTATAAAGGATTTAGTTAAAATTAAATTAAGAGTTTCAAGGTAGTGGTTAAAGAAAAAGGGTTGTAACCCTTCCAAGGGTAGCAATGGTGAAAGGTGGTGACACTTTCACCAATAAGGTATAAAGGAGAGTTCATTTCCTTGAGAAGGGGAAGGAAGGGAGAACAAATATTATTCGACTCCTAATGTGAAAGATTGTGACTCCTAAAGTGAAAAGAAGTGGAAAATTATAAATTTAAAAGGAAATTGAGCCATAAAGGCGTAAATAAATATTGTCTTCAGCACGAATAATATCATTAGATAAGTTTAAGAATAATATTAGATTATAAATAAATAGATGTATAGATATACATTGCAGAAATTAAGTGATTGCTAATTGTAAGTAATTTAATTGCATTTCCTTTTAAGAGTATTTAATAGCAAATTCATATAGCTAATTTCTATAAGTAATCGGTTTTTGAATTTATTAGAAATGGTTTGCAAATAGAAAGGACAACCAGCCTTTCGAGTTCATGAGAGGTGAAGTACTAGCCTTTCCTTCATCAAGCACACCGCCCTAAGATGTAGGCTTGTGGGTTGGGAGGCATATGAGTGCTCTTGGATTTGTTGAGGAAGGCAGTCTTCATTCATCTTATCAAGCATGCCACCACGAGATGGATGGATTGGAGATCCTACCATGCTTGTGAGCTAGGAGGTGAATGAGTGCTCCTAGGCTTGATCAAGGAGGATGGTGCACCTCCAAGGTGGACTGAGGGATGGAGTGGACTTGAGATCCTACCATGTTCGTGGGGCAGGAGGTGGATGGGTGCTCTTGGGCTTGAAGGTCTCCTCAAGTATGCCAACCCGAGGTGGATGGATGGGGATCCACCCATGCTCTCGCAATACAAGGACAACCATCCTTGAGATTGCAGTTTGCAAACATTTACAACGAATTCCTAATACAGTTACTATAGGAATATGCATTGGAATCATTATTAATGCTCTTAATGTATTTTGGTATATGTGGATTTATATGTTTTTGTGAAATCTTAATATTTAATGTTAATGCTTGTAAATTTAGATGTTATCATATATTCTTACTTCTTAGTGATTATTAATATTATTGTAGGATCTAAACCAAGATTATCTTAAATCGTGTATTACATTTGATAATATTTTTTATAAAGTTAGGATTGAAAATGAATTACCTCCTTAGACTTAAGCTGGAATTGTTATTCTAGGGCAGAAATAGGGAAGATCCCAAGAATGGACATTACAGCCTTAATCTATTGGTGATAGAGTCAAGACCTAGAAAAGCTAAACACATCTATATGCTTGAGCTTAAGAAGCTAAATATGAATCAATAAGGAGCAAAGAACTAAAACCACATACAACATCTCATAAGTTTAGCTTCAATTTCACATACATTTAAATCAAAGAATCAAATGACATCACATGATAGAACATTCTTTCACCATCTATGAGCGAACAAAGGACTCCATATACTATCATGAAAAGACTTTACAACTGCAATGACAATTGACTAATCACAAATCGTAACAAGCCAACAAACGTGACCTCAGAGCTAATACTATCACCCTATGAATTTTTTTATTAAAACATGGAGAGGACAATTGCTTCTAAAAACTTTCCCAAAACCCATAGATAATGAAAATACACAATGCTCAAGACTTAACATTCTATATTTGAAACCAGAGGCTATACAGACCAGAGGATACCCCATACTAATAGGGTAAAAGTTCTCAATTTTGGCAAAAGATCCTCCTTGAAAAATCCATGTATAGAGTTTGCATTTAGAACCAACAAACTTGCCAAGATCTTATACACATATGACACCTTTTCCTATCTACATTGTTGCACATAGGCATTAAATCCACCTTATACTATGTCGCACACTCAATAAAGCCTAACATTGGAAATTCAATGCTTGGAGGCTGATGTATTATGATGTTCATACCACTTGTGTACAACATTCCCTTGGATCAGTTTTCTTGCAAACATGGAGAAATCTTCTTCAAATCCTCATGCATGGTGTTTGTAGACACCTAACACTTGATTTATAATGAAAATTAAATGGCTGGATGTTGATGAATGATAGCTTAGGTCAGATATAAACGATGATTGCTATAAGCATCATCATCGTTTATATAACATCAATTGCTCTTCATATTTAATATTTCTAAAATAAGTAAAATCAAATTGTATAATGCATGTATAAAATCGAATTTAAATAAATGATGTTCAAAATACACATTGAATAAAATTCGGAATTCATATAATATATATCCGCCATGTGTGAGGGGGTATATGTGTTAAGTATGTTTAACCGAATGATAATCGGTTGTAAAGGAAACCCGCACGCCCAAAGGGACACGTCCCTTGAGCGGACGTGTCTCCACGTGTGGAGACACGTCCTCTCAAGAGACGCATCCTTTGGGGGTGGGTCTCCTTACATACAAAAACGAGTTCCACTCTTGATATGCAAACATCGAAATTTATTAATGTTCTGCAATCAGTACATTCAGCATTAGGAGAAGAAATCTGAAAATCGTCTTTGACTTAGAATTTCTCACACAGAATTTCAGACCTTAGTTTATTCTTAGATTTTTAGGATCCTATTTGATAAAGATTTGATTACATTTACATGGTATTAGAGCCACATTGTGTGAATCCAAATCAAATCTACATATCAAATTGCTCAAGAAAATTCGTATTTTCTAGAATCGAATTCACATCACATTCTTCATAATGTCAAGTGTGATCATATTTGAAGATTGTCTTGTAGGAGTAGACAATTTCACATCATGGAAATTTAGAATTATGATGATCCTTAAAGAGAATAAGCTAGACTCACTTGTGAGAGAAAATATGAAGGAACCAGAGTCTGAACCTAAGAAAACTCAATGGATGGAAAACAATGAAAAGGCTATGAAAATCCTAGTAGATGCAATTAGGGATCATATAGTGCCCATCCTAGCAAAACATGAAACTGCATACCATATGTACAAATCTCTTGAGAGTACTTAAGAGATCAACAACACCTGCAGGACTCTTGCATTAAAAAGGCAAATCAACAATGCTCAAATAAACAAAGGAGAGTCCATTAATGCATACTTCATGAGGATTATTGAACTAAGGGATCAATTATCCACAATTGGATATCAGATTGAAAGCAAAGAATTAACCCTAATTGCACTAGGAGGCCTACCAAACTCATGGGAGTCATTTGTTCAAGGAATAAGTGTGAGATCTAAACTCCCTAAGTTTTACAGGCTAAGAACTGATTGCCTTCAAGAAGAAACCAGACTCTCCACAAAAGAAAATAAACAAAAGAACATAGATGAAGATATTCATGTACTCAACTCAATGTCTAATAAAAGGAGTAAGAAAAACTCCTTCAAGAGAGGATCTTTTAAAAGAAAGAGAAATTCCAATGGAAAGGGATCTTATAAGAAGAAAGATATCTCTCAAGTACAATGCTTTAGATGTGATCAATATGGTCACTATGCAATGAAGTGCCCTGATAGGACTAAACAACAAGCATCCTTTGCTAAAGTAGGAAAGTCAAATTCAGATCATGAATCTGAGAACTTTGTGTTCTATACAGCCTTATCTAGTCAAGTATCCAACAACACCCACAACTGGGTAATTGATAGTGGTTCCTCTAGACATATCACAGGGTTCAGAGAACACTTAGATAGTATGACCGAAAGGTCTGATGAAGAAGTAACCATTGGGGATGATTCTGCACACCCAGTAAAAGGGGTTGGAACTTGTTCCATCAAGTTGAAATCTGGGCTTTCTCTACAACTCACTGGAGTCTTATTTGTACTTGGAATAAAGAGGAATCTTATATCCATCTCTGCCCTTGAAGACAATGGTTATAGAGTTACCTTTATGGATGGGAAAGTTCTAGCATGGCCTAAGAACTCAACAATCAAGAAAGCCCAAATCATAGGTGTGAGACAAGGGTACCTTTACAAACTATGCACTGAAGTTAAACAAGCCCTTACCCTTGACACCTTTGATTCAAATGAGATTTGGCATAGAAGATTAGGACACCTTCATTTCCGTGCCCTTCCTTCTGTAGAAAAACTTGTAACAGGCTTACCTAAGTTACAACCATCTCATGAAGGAACTTGCAAAGGTTGTGCCTTAGGAAATAATACAAAGGGGTTCTTTCCCAATAGTTTGAGCAAAACCCTAAATGTGTTAGAATTGGTTCACTCAGACTTATGTGGACCCATGTATGTACCCTCTAAAGCAGGATTTTTATACTATGTCATATTTGTAGATGACTTCTCTAGGAAAACCTGGATCTATTTCCTTAAGTGTAAAGAGTCAATAGAAATCCTCAAAAGGTTCAAAGAGTTTAAAGCCCTCACTGAAAACTTCTCCGGAAAGAAAATAAAAACCTTAAGGACAGACAATGGGAAAGAATACACCTCTGAAATTTTTAAAGAATTCTGCATGAGTGCTAGAATTAAGAGGGAGTTCACAGTTGCCTACAACCCTCAACAGAATGGGGTTGCTGAAAGAAAAAATAGAACCATTGTAGAAGTTGCTAAGGCAATGTTGCTGGACCAAAACATTGAAACCTTTTTCTGGGCAGAAGCCTCTAGGACTGCTGTCTATATTCAGAATAGATGTCCTCATTCACATCTCGATAACAAAACTCCTGAAGAAGCCTTTACCGGTTTAAAACCTGACATTAGTCATTTTAGGATTTTTGGCTGTCCTGTCTATATTCATGTGCCCAAAGAGAAAAGATTCAAACTAGAACCTTCTGGAAAGAAGGGAGTATTTGTGGGTTATAGTGAAACCTGCAAAGCCTACAAGATATTCATACCCGGGCAGAAACAAATTGAATTGAGCAGAGATGTCATCTTTGAAGAAGACATTGCATTCAAGAGGGCAAGAAGTTCTAGTGAGACAGAAACCTATTCCCCTAGAGTACCTGAAATGGAACTTGCTTCTAAGATTCAGAGGGAGCACCCTGAGGAAATACCACATGAACTTCCTTCTACTTCAAATGAGAATACAAATGACAACAGTAGAAAGAGACCACTTTGGGCCAGGAAGATGATCAAAGAAGCCAAGGATCATACAACACCCAAAGGAACGTTCAGGGAGAGTAAAAGACTCAAACGTTTCTCTAGCTATGTTGCTCTAATGAACAACATCATAAACTCAGAACCTGCAGTGTTACAGAAGCTTTCCAACATCAAGCATGGAAGGATGCAATGACAGAGGAATATCAGTCTATTCTAAAGAATGATGTATGGGATATAGTGCCTAGACCAAAAGAGAAATCTGTTGTCTCTTCCAAATGGCTCTTCAAAATCAAGCATGCTGCTAATGGTAGTATAGAAAAACATAAAGCACGTTTTGTGGCAAGGTTTTTCTCAAAAGGAAGGCATTGATTATGAAGAAACATTTGCACCTGTCTGGGTTACACATCAGTGAGAGCAATGTTAGCCATGCAGCTAAAGGTTGGAAGATCCATCAAATGGATGTGAAAACTGCCTTCCTGAATGGAACCATTGAAGAGGAAGTCTATTTGGAACAGCCTGAAGGTTTTGTGATACATAAACCTGACTCACATGTATGCAGACTGAAGAAAGCCCTCTATGGACTTAAACAGGCTCCCAGGGTCTGGTATGAAAGAATTGACAACTATCTCTTGGGATTAGGATTTTCCAAGAATGATGCTGACTCCAATCTCTACTTCAAGGTAATCAAAGGTGATATGCTAATAATTATTTTATATGTTGATGACCTGCTGATAACAGGAGAAGATCACCTCATTACTCAAGGGAAGCAGGATCTAATTTCTGAATTTGACATGAAAGACTTGGGCATTTTACACTACTTCCTAGGTTTAGAAGTATGGCAGAAATCATAGGGCATTATACTAAACCAAGGGAAGTACACTATTGATATTCTGAAGAGATTTGGAATGTTGGACTGTAGACCAATGTCTACACCTATGGAAACCAACCTTCACAAATTGAAAGAAGCAGCAGCAGAATCCAAGTGTGCGATCCAACCCTTTACAGACATATTATTGGATCCTTGATGTATCTGGTTAACACCAGACCTTATATTTGTTATGCAGAAATGTTCTCACCAATCATGTGAACCAAAGGAAATTCACTTAATGGCTGTGAAACATATTTTGAGATATCCTCAAGGCACTATTGGATATGGTCTTCTTTACAAGAATGATCAACTAGATCTACATGGGTACTCTGATTCAGATTAGGCTGGAAGTGTAACCGATCGGAAAAGCACATCAGGGTGTTGCTTCAGTTTAGGATCGGCTATGATCTCCTGGATTTGCAAAAAACAATCTTCAGTTGCACAGAGCTCAACGGAAGTGAATACATTGCAGCCTCAATGGGAGCAAGAGAAGCAGTTTGGCTTCGTAAATTGCTTGTGGGACTCTTTGGTGAGCCCTTGAATCCTACAATTATTCATTGTGATAATCGAGTTGCATCAAACTCTCTCAGAATCCGGTCTTTCATGATAGATCTAAGCACATTGATATCCCCTATCATTATGTAAGAGATATGGTGGAAAGGAAAGTGATTCGTTGGAGTATACGTTGTAATGATCAAACTCAGACATTCTCACCAAGCCTCTCTCTCGAATCAAGGTAGAGCACTTCAGGAAGAAACTTGGTATGGTTGAAATGTAATTTATTATTTATGTTTGAAATACAAATTGTTTATAAATTTACTAATATATAAAGATGTTTAATGTGTAAACTCTTTTGTCATGTGTGTGACTCCATGACCTTATGGGCCTCTATGTACATTATTGAAAGGTGACGATCTTTCTAATAATGAGCACTTGTATTTGACATTGTAAAGTGACGACTCTACAATGATAAACTATCATGATAGATATCATGTGACTTGATATCTGTGGACATGTCATGATAGTATCTCTTGCACACTTTGATGGATATCATGGGACTTGATATCATTTGAAGATCATTGTGATCCTTAAGAGATAATCATGGTGGATATTTATATCCGTGGATATGCCATGAATTATGGTAGACATCATGTGACTTGATGTCAGTGCACATACCATAATGAAGATGTGTTATGAAGAATGTCATGTGACTTGACATCATTGAGAAAACATATCATATCTTCGATATCACGTGTGAAGGTGATATCTCCACTTATTTTGATTTGAAATATCTTCCCTAGCTAAGAGGGAGTGTTGATGAATGATAGCTTAGGTCAGATATAAACGATGATTGCTATAAGCATCATCATTGTTTATATAAGATCAATTGCTCTTCATATTTAATATTTCTAAAATAAGTAAAATCGAATTGTATAATGCATGTATAAAATCAAATTTAAATAAATGATGTTCAAAATACACATTGAATAAAATTTGGAATTATTATAATATATATCCGCCATGTGTGAGGGGGTATATGTGTTAAGTATGTTCAACCGAATGATAATCGGTTGTTGAAGGAAACCCGCACGCCCAAAGGGACATGTCCCTTGAGCGGACGTGTCTCCACATGTGGAGACACGTCCTCTCAAGAGACGCATCCCTTGGGGGCGGGTCTCCTTACATACAAAAAGGAGTTCCACTCTTGATATGCAAACATCGAAATTTATTAATGTTCTGCAATCAGTACATTCAGCATTAGGAGAAGAAATCTGAAAATCGTCTTTGACTTAGAATTTCTCACACAGAATTTCAGACCTTAGTTTATTCTTAGATTTTTAGGATCCTATTTGATAAAGATTTGATTACATTTACACTGGAAGGTAGCCCATACCCCAAGGAATTAGGTTCCTTCTCAATTTCCACAAACGATATGGGCACGACAAGTTTCCTATTAACTATCTCAGTTACCATCTCTTTGAGTAGTAACTCTGCACCAAAATCACATCTACCTCTTAATTTGCCATCATGTCACCTCAACACCTTCAGATGTGCTTGCAAAATTCTTTGTCAACTAGACATTTAATGCCTTACACCTTCACTTAATTTGCTGTTGAATTGTTTCTTTGATAGTTTATATACCTCATTGCATTTTATTTTAGAATAGGAAGGCAATTTTGGTGGCTAAAGGTTTTGAACTCCAATCTTGACTGATGAACCACATCCGTCTCCCTTTTAGATTGATGGTTGTGGATGATCAGCAGGTCCTAAAGAATGCTCACTCTTTGATCAACCAATCCACCACAATCAACTAGAATAGGTTGCATGTCTGCTTATAGTTCCCTTGAGCATATCCTTTAGCCAATAAACACCCATAGGAATCAATGGTTGAAATCTAGCACCCTCAAAAGTAATGGTAGATTAGGGATTGCCCAAAATGTATGGCTTCTTAATCATTTGATCTACCATAATCAACTAGATTGAGCCATGCAACGTCAAATCTACTACCTAAAATAATGCTTGAAATCTTGCCAAGGAACTTTGCTGAGTAGATAGAATGGGCCCACCATCACTTGCCACTAAATTCTATGCAGAAGCACTTCAATTGCTGCCACAGAGATGAACCCTTGCAGATATTGTGCAAGTCGTTCTTCAACCAATAGTAACTAAACATGCTATGCCACATCTTCTTCTTATATATCCCCTTGCTCCAACACTTTAACTTGGTAAATGATGGTCAAGATCAGCAGTCTATACTCATCTTCCCTAAAGATCGATGTCATCAATTGATTGGTAGACAACCAAAGTGCCTAGTGGGGCAATTCGCTGAATATCATACTTCTGTTGGAGTTTACTAGATCATGTCACGTGGTTTAGTTGGAGTCGCTTAATTTCTTTATCCAATAAGTACAACTTCCGTCTACATGCCTTGACCCCTCATATTCGATCAACCAATGGCATGAATCTCCTTTGACACCTTCTCTACCAAGCCTTGAAAATAGCGTGAACCTTTGGATCAAGACTAAATCAATAGTGTAGAAGCTTTGGTGACATCATAGCCCTTTGTTAATTAATTCCTATTTTTCTTTGGTCAATTGCATGGCTCCTTGGTACTTCCTTCCCAAAAGCTATTTGAAGCTCACATATAGGTGTTGACCTATCTTAATCTTGTGGTTGAAAGTCATGCTGATGCATCTCCAAGGAAAGTAATACTTTCCACCTTACCTTTTTATGGACAATGCTTCATTGATTAGACCTTGATAAATAACCATTTCTGCTCATAAATTTTGTGCAAAACTATTAGCAAATGGAACAATGCGTAACCTTAGATTCATAGTTTGATTGACTGTTGCTATGTTGATGATAGGGACTTCCCGATATGCTAAGAAATGATTATCACACCTGCCAAGCTGGTCCACCAATACACAAATAAGTGAAACTTGATCACCAAACAAGTAGGATCAAACATAGTTCCAAAACTCTGCAAGTACTCCCAAGCTAGAACCAGAAGTGAGTAACTCATTGGAAAACTTGTCATTGGATTTTTAAAAAACTTGCGGTGACTTTTGCATTAATAGTTGTCAAAAACTCGCAAGACTTGCAACTTTTAAATGAAAACCCGTTAATAATTCACTAAAATCAATATAAAAACTTTTTTTCTGCCAAACATTAAAAAGTTAATGTGGTTTCAAGCATTTTTGGGATGTGATTGAGGATGAACGTGATGACTTAGGTCATGTGACTGGAAGTGCGATAATAGAGGTTTTTTTTTGTCTTTTATTTGCTCGGCCCTTGCATGAATGTGATAAGATGATCTGCAAGCACTAACAATTGCTTTGTTAGTGCTTGCAGATCGACTTACCATGATTTTTTGATTAAAAAAATAATTATTATTATTCTTGATACAAGATTCATGGCTATACTTTGCTTGTGGTAGATTGATGGTTGACATTCGTTGGGAGGATGAACAACAATATTTCTCATATGACATTTATTTTGATACTTTGCATTTGATGGTTGATATTTGTTGGAAGGATGAACAACAATATTTCTCATATGACATTTATTATGATACTCTGCATTTGATGATCAAAATTGGTGTTGGTGAAAAGATAATTGATATTCATAATTGCTTAATTACAAAAGGAGACGAAAGCTCCTTATAAAGAAATTTACAAGATGATGTTTCTAAAAAGAAACAATCGTTAATTGAAGCAAACTAAAAAAAAAAACAAAAAGAAGCTAAAACAAACTAAAGTGCAAACGGAAGTTACTAAATGTTAACTAAGTTAACTGACGACTAACTAAAGCTAAGATGACCATTAATATTATATTTAATATTTTAATACCCTCCCTTAATGGTCATTGTACAAACATAAACTTAGTCTACCCAAATTCTTTTAGAAACATATCATCGGTGACTGATAACTGGAGAAGCATAACCGCCTTGCGATTACAGATCCTTTCTTGCAGAACAATCAAATCAAGACATCGACACTTGAAAACAATGAGCTTCCTCTGCTTCCAAGTAGTAGAATTTTTCATTGAACCTCTGCGTATTTTCCAACATGATATTGGACAAAGACGCCATCCCGCCCATTTTCCAAAGCATGAAAAACGAGGTAACACTGTGATCAGCTGGAAAAACACTGGACAATCAACTAGCACAACTCATGAACTATAAGATTTTTCAGAAAAAAACCTTTGAAAACTTTGAAAAAGTAAGATTTTTTCAGAAAAAATCCTCAAAAAACTTCTGAACTGCATTTCAAAAACTCTTTAAAATCTTCAAGTGCACAATTTTTTGTTGAGAAAAAAATCACCCAAAAAATTGGTCTGCAAACCCTAGTAGCAACCCACGATTTTTTATACAAGAAAAAATTGTCAAAAAACTCTTCATAAAACAACACTTAGTAAAAAATTTCTGAAAAAAATTCGAAAAACTTTTTGCAAAATTTTTATATTTCCTAGAAAAATTTTGTCAAAACTGGCTCAATTTTTTTTTCAAGCTGCCATGAAATTTGAAAAATCACTACTTAAGAAAATCTGGTAACATCCATCCAAAAAGACCCACAAACTCTTCAAAATTCTTCCAAAAAATTCCTTCGATTTTTAACAAAATTGGCTCACAAAAAAAAAAAAAAATCCGCTTAAAACTTTGCAAGAAGGTCCAGAAACCCTCAATTCTTCTTCACTAAAAAAATTTTGATATTCAAAAATTTCCAGAAATTTTTTTTTTCGATTTTTAAAAAAAAAAAATCGGCTGAAACTAATCAGGTTCAAGCCTAAACTCTGATACCATGAAAAGATAATTGATATTCATAATTGCTTAATTACAAAAGGCACCAAAAGCTCCTTATAAAGAAATTTACAAGACGGTGTTTCTAAAAAGAAACAATCGTTAACTGAAGCAAACTAAAACAAAACCAAAAAGAAGCTAAAACGAACTAAATGCAAACGAAAGTTACTAAACGTTAACTAAGTTAACTAACGACTAACTAAAGCTAAGATTACCATTAATATTATATTTAATATTTTAATAATTGGCTATACTACTGCCTACTGTGAGTTGGTTCCAAATCATTAGCTTAGTGAATTGGATCAACAGCCTCTAACTCCATTGTGGGATCCACTTGATCAACGAAATCTCCAACTTGTGGTAATATGTCTATGGATTTGGAACTATGATACGGCTTTGGATGCTATGCTGATAGGTCAATTGGGTATGCTTATGTTGGTTAGGGCGTAGCAGATCTAATTACTCATTGAACGAAGTGGGGGTGGGTTGGTGACCCTTTAGCCTCCCACCTAGTTGATATTCATGGGAAACTTGGAAGGATGGACAACAATATTTCTCATATGACATTTATTATGATACTTTGCATTTGATGGTTGATATTTGTTGGAAGGATGAACATCAATATTTCTAATATGACATTTACTAGGAGTGTAGGATGATAGCAAAGACTATGATTAAAAATTCCAAAATTTGGATAGGAGTTTTTTATGAAGAATGCTATATCATTGACAAAATGTCAAACTCTATTGAGTGTTGGGTTCTATCTTTCAAGTCTATTCTTTTTGAGAAATATTGCCATTCATCATTCCAACAAAATTGTATTTGCTTGAACTTGGGAAAGTTTTACTGTGGTGGATTCCTAATTCATTCAATTAGAGTATTATCTTTTTCAATTGGCAAGTTGCATGAGAAAGTTTTATTGTTGTGTATTCCTAGTCCATGCAACTAGCCAATTGAAAAGATAATACTCTAAGCGAATGAATTAGGAATCCACCACAATAAAACTCATCAGTACCAAGCAATGGCATGGAAAAATGATTCCTGATTACAAAATCTAAAATATTTAATTTCATCACATACATGAGTTCTAATTTTCATTGATATTGAAACTAGAAGTTCATTGTTTTTTTGTCTATGATTTGTATTAAACTCAAATTTTGATTTATATATGATGGAAATCAGTAATATGTTCTACAAATTCAGTATATGTGTGTTTTTGAAGTATATATATATATATATATATATATATATATATATATATATATATATGTTAGATAAATCTGCCAAGTTTTTCCTCGAATTTTTTACTGAGTTCCAAGTTTTTAAAATATTTGGGCTTGTGGAATTATTGCCAAGTCTGAGTTTTTCAACTATGGGATCAAACCACTTAAGTGAAATCTGACTGCCGATAACTAAAGGGTGTAGACTAAGGAAAGTTTCTTTGGCCACATTACAACTAGTCCACCATGAATGCAAACCATCAAATCGAATGATACAATGGATAAAATTTTACACAGGCAAGCTGGTTTTGTTGCTAGATTTTCCTGTCATGAGCACACTAAATCTTATTGAATCATTCTTAGCACAACCATCTAGTAAGGCAATAAGCATAAAAATTTACATAATGCAGGGAACAAATTGCATGGACATATGATATGAAGGTCACTATAAGCACAACACAAAGCCATATTAAGAGAATCTCAAATCAGGTGTCAACATGTGCTACAGAGATGGACAAAGAATCTAGACCCTAAGAAGAAGTCAAACTTCTCTTATCTAGTAAGGAATTTTGTCCTTGTGATTAGAGATGCTTTGATTTTACTAAATAGGTCGGATGGGTTGTCCAACACCAAACATATCAATAGGGAGTGGTTGCTATTATTGGATATTCTGTTGAATGATGTAATTCTTAACGGTGATGAAATTATTGTTTTTAATTTGGAAAAACAATTCAGTGCTGCTTAAAGGGGTGGAAATTTTAATGTGTTCCTACTTAATTGATGCTCTTTACAACTCTCTGCCCCTTGAAACTAAAATTTTAACCCATTGGAATGCTGCTATGAAGGTTGTGCGTGTAGTTTATGGCACTTTGTTATATGGTCATATGTATCATCCTTATTAAACCCTCATATGCAATTAGTTTTTGCCCATGGTACACAACCATCATTAACACTAAGATGCCTAGGATTCTTAAGACATTGTGTAATGTCCCTTTTTCGGTCCATTCCAACATTCTTGGAAAGTCCCAAGATTCTGGAGAGCGTTGATTTTATGGAAACAGTTTTTTTGACAATGATAGAGTGTTCCAGGAGTCAAGATGAATACAATGTTTTTTTCCAAGTGCAAATTCAACTTTCAAGGAGCATTCCACACTTCTTGGAGATTTCCAACATCCTTGGAGAGAACCAACTTTCCTAAGACCTTGGGATGTGTGGATAAAAGTAATTAAATAAATAAACTTAAATGGTCTTAAGGTGATTTTATATTATAAAGGCAAGTTATGTTTATTTATTTTAAAGAAGGGTGGCTTATGTCTTAAAAGTGTTTTTAAAAGAGGGCCAAAAAATGTTAGCACTAGGCATGGGGTACAAGTGACTTAAAGGTTATTATTTAAAAGTGAGATTGAAAGGGAGAATTAAAAATAATATTTAATTAAAAGTTTTCGAAAAAAGTCCACTCTATTTTATTAAGGGAAATTGCTTTTTCAGAAAAAGCAACGAACGAAACAAAAAAACGCTTTTTTAGAAAAAATATTAAAAAAAAAAACATTTTTTTTTCAAAAAAGAGATGAAAATGTTTTTTTTTTCATAAAATAGCTCTAAAAAGGTTTTAAAAGGACGTTGGGTCTTGAGAAGAAGGGTTAGATTGAATATTGCATTTGCTATTTGCTCTGAGTGAAAACATGAGTTCTTCTGATTTCTTGAGGATAAAAAACCTCTTGGAATACCAGTTTTGAGGACGGAGATCTTTTAGTTTGAAAGAGTGATGTCATCCAGAAGTCACCTATGTGCTTAAAATATTAGGTTTTGGGGACAAAAACTCTCAACATCCATTGAAGCAATTTCATATAGAGGGTGCCTTGGTGCTGAAAATGAAGATATTCCAGTTTGCGTTGCAAGGTTAAGTTATGTGCAAGGTTAAGTTATTTTTCTAGTTGTGTTTCAATGGATATTTTTGATGTGTTTTGACATTTTTTTTGGGCATACAAGGATTTATGATGCTGATTTAAGAAGTTTGTGGGCTTGCGAAGTGATTGAAGGAGATTTCTTCTGAAACCAAGCAAAAATAAGGTGAACTTTGGTGATTTCTAAGAGTTCTATGATAGTTGTACTTGTACCAGCAACAGTACTAATGTATTTCAGACCTGCAATTAGTCTGAGTACTATCCCAATCTGATATCCATTCGTTTTCATGGGTTTGGGTGTTAGTTTATGATTGTTTTGAATAGTATAGATGCACATACTTGTTGGGGAGTTAGGTTTTGATGTTTGTGGTGATTTATGTGGATTTTGGCTCTGCTGTACTTACTGTACCAGTAGCAATAAGTTCAGTTTTAGACCTGCAAGGTGACTGATTTCTCATTTTGTTTGATGTCCATTGTGTTCATGGCGCTTTGGGTTTAGTTTTGGTGTGTTTTGGAGTAGTTTTCAGTTTATGCATGTTGAGTAGTGGTGTTGGGCATATCCTTTGCAAGATTTCCGATTATTATCAGTGATTGTCAGACTTGTTATTCAATGTTTATCAGTCACAAAGGGAGTTCACAACGATGTATTTAAGTTTGAGATGAATTTATGCAACCTACATAAGTTGTGTTTCAGTTTGGGGTGTGTTTCCTTCATTTGGGATTGTTGCATTAGCATACAAAGGAGTTTGAAACATGTTATCAAAGTGCATCATAACTGTTTGACAATATGACATCAATTACAGAGTGATATCAGACTTACATCAACCTCTTGTATCAACCATTGGAGTTATTCTTCATGTTAAGTACTTGAATATATAGTTTATCAATGTTATTTTGAAATATTCCCCTTACTTTTTTCCCCAAAATTAGACACACAAACCAGCATCAAACCACTGATTAGCGTTAGCTCCAAATGCAAATCAGCATGGAAAGTAACTCTAACCAAGAATGTTCACCAAGATCCCAATGTGGGCGAGGTGATAGCATATGGTCAGAGGATCATTAGGTATAAATTGAAGTGAAATTACAATTCATCTGCTGATGCAAGCATCCACAAGCAGTGGGAATACTCCACTTATTCAGTGGGTGAGATTATTACATTATTAAGGCGGCAAGCCAGCCATTAAATCCTCTCTTCCACTTATTTCGTGGGGGGAAAACAGTCCACACAACCACTTATTTTGTGGGGGGAATTTACAAACAAGAAAGATGTTTATTCTAAAACTCAACCACTCAATTGTGGGAGTGTAATCAAGTATAAATTGCAGCAATATAATGAAATAGCCGTTAGTACTACTAACTAGCTTTACAATGAATAGAAATAGCTGCAAATAAGAGAGATAAGCTTCCAGAATGTTTTTTATCCACACAGGCGGTAAACCATCCAAGGGTTACAATGATGTGAATTAATTACAAGAAAATGCACCAAATTAAAGAACTGAAACAGTACTACTGTTTTCAGTTTTACAATGAAAAATAACTACAATTTTCAAGTGTTTTTAACATCATTACAATATACAATTAAAGGATGGTTTCTTCAATGAAAAACCCCTCAAATAATGGTGCTAGAAGCCAAAATCAAAAAACTATAACAATCTGATATATAAATCTGCAATCTAGAAATGTCTATCAGCAATTAGAAAAACCAAACAAATGCTCACAACTTTATCAATATACCTCTAAATTGATTGAAACAAAATGCAATGGCTCTCTAGAAGGTTGGCGCCCCAATTGCAATGAATAACCAGCATCAAAACTCTACTATTAATTTGGCACGAATTCCAATGTGCTCTTGAAAGGTACGGCCTGCCTGCAAGGGTGATTTTGCTTGGAAAAATCATACACATCAAAATAAAATCTGATATTCTCCAAGATTGGTCGCCATGTGCTTAGAAAGAAAGAGAGTCAATACCCATAACCAAAATAAATTCATATCAAAAGCTACAAATGAAAATCTACTTCAACTGTGTAACAACCAGCAAGTACAAAACTGATAAAAATCACCAATTCCTTCACTTTGATGCTTAATATACACTTCTAAATGAAGCACACTCCCAATAGACCATCTAGGGAACCATAGTTTTAGGCTCGAAGAATGGAGTAAATTTGCTAAGCCTTCCCTTAGCCAGATTTTGGATTTCAAACCAGCATCATAACTTTGCTTTCCAAAACATAACATGATCAGCTCTTCACAAAACAACAATATATAAGTTTCAATTGGAAAATGAAACACTTCAAATTCCAAGAAGTCGAATCACTTCAACTTCCAAAAGGGACGCCACCTTTAAGCCTTTACCTTTTTTGAAATAATAAAACATTATTCATCCTCCTTTAGGCATCCAACTTTATATTGCAATAATAAAGCATTTATTAAATAATTAAATGCTCACATGACCCCTTAATTGTCCCCTCTTTAAAACAAGATGAAGTTATCACTCCTAGGCGTGGGGTACAATTGAAAAACATGAAATTGACTAAGTATAAAACTCAGTCCAAGGAGATAACCAAAACCAACACCAATACTGAAATTAATGGATTGCCAAAAATAGCATGATGACCTGAGTTGAACTGTTGATGATGCCACTGCCAAAATTAGACTTACTAAAAATAGCCAATGCCAAAAATAGTAAGTTCACCTCAAAACCAAAAGAAAGCTGAACTGAGATGGAAGCAAGACTTACTGAAAGTGGAAACCCTAAATTTGCACATCTGAGTAGCCTATGGATTTCCGGAAATAGGCTAAATCCAAATGAAGAGCGTATGGCCAAAATGGGGACATTACAGTCCGCCCTTCCCAAAATTGCTTGTCCTCAAGCAATGCCACAACACTCCAAACGGATCCCACCAAATATATAGGATCTCGGGGTCCCATGTCCATCTCTGGAAAACCCCACCATGCTGATGCTGCTCTACTCTGATCATACAAATGAAATCATTGCACCATAACTGCACAAACCATCCCTGCAACCTCAAAGTGATAACATGCCTGAAATTCAAGTTGAACATGGAAGGAATTGAATCAAAATCTAGCAGTGTCTCATGCTCAATAAATTCTGAGGAATTAACATCTGCAATGTCAATGTCAATCACCATTCTGAGAACAAAGAAGAATAATCTAAACAACTCAAAAATATTCTCATCAACATCACTCCTCAAAGCATCAAACCAAATCACAACAGCAAATGTGACTCCATCATAGCTATTTGCAAAGGAAAAAACAGCTCTTTGCAAAGTCATAGCAACTGCATCCTCAAAGCTCCTTAAGGATGTATAATGCCTCCTCTGAGTAATTCTGACATATTCAAGAAAAACTCTGAAAACTTCCACCAATCTCTCCCTCAAAGTCTCAAAAAGTTGAACCAAATCAAGCAAAGGTTCGCTGCCCCAAACACTAGTGCAAGAGATTGTACAAAGAAAGCCACTAGAACATAACTTGAACACCATCCAATACTGATCTGAATCACTATGAAACACCATTACCCACTTTTGAAGCCAAAAATCATCATTGATAAAAGATTGTGAAAAGAAAAAATGAGTGTACCAGCTGCCCATGAAATCTGAAATGAACCACTTAAAGTCTGATTTTAGGAAAATCAGCGTGCAAGGAATTGAACAACTGCTGCAACACTGAAAATCAGTGTCCATAATAGCACAACTGCTCAGGCCCAAGGCTGGAAACATCCTCTCAAGAAACTCCAACCCAACATTAAACCTTCCTTTGTTCGAAATATCTCTCCAATTCACCAGTTGATGAGCAGAAAGAACCATCAAATGGTTGGTAAAGATGGGGGCCGCATCAAAGATTCTAAGAATTGAATCCTTATTTCTCCAAATATCCTTTTTTCTACTTGCAACAATCTCCATCAAGCCATGTTGAGAATTCCAAGCGTGAATTCCCAACTGCAAATAATCTCCAACACATTGGGAAGAATTCCCAACATATCTCCAAGAGCCATAGTGAAAGTCTCGAGCACACAAATCCATGTAGTCAGCTGCAACCATCAATGCAAAGTTTGAACCTTTCATGACCAGCATTTTAGAATAATCACTCATCAACAATGCACAATCTAGAAACCAAAGGGGCAAGTCTGAAAGTTCTCCCACAATTTGATGCATCTCTCCAAGACCTGACCTCATCAACCATTTTAAGATAGGTGGTACTCTTCCATTGGTTAATGCTGAGTGAAAACCAGCCAGTTCAAGTTTGAACACCATTAAATGCTCATTTACTATCCATCCCAAGAGAGTGTTGCTTGACATATAGAATGGATCCACCAACATTATCTTATGCTTGACTATAAAATTATGCATGTCAAAAACATAAAACTTCTTACCAATGCCATCCACATAGAAATTGTCAATCAACTCATAATTTAACAAATCATGTGAAGATGGTGGATTGTTGTACACAATCATAGAAACAATATTTCCTTCATCCCTTTCGTTGGTGTCTTCATAGAATTCATGCACATCTTCTTCAACTTGAAGATGCCCATCATTAGTTGCTGATCCATAGAATGTAGCGTGATGAATATCACACACATTACCAATCATCACATCTAGCTCATGGTTGCAAGCTATCCCTTCTTGAGGCAAATTCTCTTCCCAACTCAAGAGTTCACACTCTTGATTTACCTTCCAATCACTATCAACATATTGAATCTCTTTGGCATTATGCATTGTTTCAACATTATGGAGTTCATTTATTCCTTCAACTATTTGCTTGATCTCCATTAGCCTTGTATTAACTTCTTGTTCCATAAGTGTGGCTGCCATAGATGATTGATTTTCTGTTTTGCAAAAAGAGTGATGAGCTAAGGTAAGATCAAGGCAAAGACTATCAACCTCTTTCTCCTTCTCTTGGTAGGCATCATAGGTCTCTTCTGCAAACTTAATGGCATTATCCCTATCTGAGAGCAAATGCAAATAATCTATCTTTAATGATTCCAATGCTTCTTTGATAGTTTGCAACTTGGAAAGAGTGACTCCTTTAACTCCATTTTGTTTCTCTTCAAACTGAAACTTCCAGTAGAGTTCTTCAACAAAATTGTGTGTGCTATTAAATCTTGATAATGCTTTAACAATTTTTACTTCTGAAACCATTAAGTTATCCTTCAAAACTTGCAGCTCTTTAGGCCCTTGATCATAATCAGCAAAGAGGATTTGCTCTTTGAACATCAACTTTTCTGATTTGCTTTCATTGGCAAGATTTTCAAAATCAGCTTCTTTACTAACCTCTTCACTACATAACTCTTGAATAGAAGGCCTATCAGCAACTTCATTAAGCAAATTAGTATCTCTATCTTTACCTTTCAAGTTCTCATACTCTTCTTGTGTGTCAATCTGAAAGGCAACCAAACCATTTGCTGATTTTAAAACATTCTTCTCAACATAAGAATTCATGTTCTCATTAGGCTTTGCTGCAACTTCTCCTCCAAAGATCACTTAATTGCTTGCAATGCAAACTGAACTTTGAACTTTATAAGGATCAAAGGGAAATGTATCCCACTTCGGTTCTTTATCATTTCTTGGTGACATCACGCCCGGATCCCACATGTGAAAAGTTTGATTGTAATGATCAATAGGAAAAAGATCATCTTGCTCCTCTAGGATTGTTGACTCTTTGAATGAGTTATTCCTCATTCCACTCAAATTGAAATCTTCATCAGTAACTTCCTCCAAGAGCTTAGTTTGATGATCAAGCTCAATACCGCCTTTGCCACCATCATCATACTGGAAATAAGAGTCATCAAAGCTGGCTGCTTTGATTACTTTATCATTTTTATCTTCAACAAACCCATCATGAATAAGTATGTTGCTGATTTCTTCATTAGCAGCCCAAGGAATACCAAAGAGGTCTTCTTGGCTAATTGTCAAAAGTTTATCTTGTGAAAACTCTTGAGAGGTTTGAACAGCAGCAAGAGGTAAATAATCTTCCACCAAATCTTCAACAAGAAGAGGTATAAACACAACGAAATCACCACCAACATCATCACCATGGTAATGATCATAAGCTGGTTCAAAGACACCATTAGTATATTTATCTTGCTCTTCTTCAACGAACTTATCCCACACAACAATACTTCCATCATCTTTTGTGAAGCCATTTGCCTCGAGATCTTCATTAGTTGAATCCTTATTAGGACTCAAGATTGCTGTTAGGTTTTTCGTACCCAAACAATCTTCATTTTTTCCAAACTCTTGCAAGTCTTCAGGCGTATTTTGAGATTCTAACTTAATCTCCTCATTTGCGAAGGTATCTTCATCAAGCGCACTATCATTTGGAACCAAAATGTGCACCTTGCTTGTGTCTTCTTCACCACTTGTTGACTGATTTTTCTCTTCAATTTGCTTACTTGTGGGCTGCAAACCACAAACAGGTCCTTTTGCTTCTTCCTTTCTTGATTCTTCAACCATGGCAAGTTCTGCTTCTCTTTTAATTTTTTTCTTGATGTAATTGACCACGCCCACTTTTCCAGGATACCTAATCAACACACAACTCAAGTAGCAATCAAAAGAAACATCATTCTTGAACTCATCTGACATACTCTGATATTCTGCGCGGAATATGGAAGCATCATGTTCACATTCCCTCATCAAATTGTTCGGCAAATCTCTTGATGTCCATTGTGGCAACACTAATTTTTTTGTTCTCCCCAACAAGATGGTAGGAACTTCTGCTCTGATACCATTGAAATATTCCCCTTAAATTTTTTCCCCAAAATTAGACACACAAACCAGCATCAAGCCACTGATTAGCATTAGCTCCAAATGCAAATTAGCATGGAAAGTAACTCTAACCAAGAATGTTCACCAAGATCCCAATGTGGGCGAGGTGATAGCATATGGCTAGAGGATCATTAGGTATAAATTGAAGTGAAATTACAATTCATCTGCTGATGCAGGCATCCACAAGCAGTGGGAATACTCCACTTATTCAGTGGGTGAGATTATTACATTATTAAGGCGGCAAGCCAGCCATTAAATCCTCTCTTCCACTTATTTCGTGTGGGGAAAACAGTCCACACAACCACTTATTTTGTGGGGGGAATTTACAAACAAGAAAGATGTTTATTCTAAAACTCAACCACTCAATTGTGGGAGTGTAATCAAGTATAAATTGCAGCAATATAATGAAATAGCCGTTAGTACTACTAACTAGTTTTACAATGAATAGAAATAGCTGCAAATAAGAGAGAGAAGCTTCCAGAATGTTCTATCCACACTGGCGGTAAACCATCCAGGGGTTTCAATGATGCGAATTAATTACAAGAAAATGCACCAAATTAAAGAACTGAAACAGTACTACTGTTTTCAGTTTTACAATGAAAAATAACTACAATTTTCAAGTGTTTTTAACATCATTACAATATACAATTAAAGGATGGTTTCTTCAATGAAAAAGCCCTCAAATAATGATGGTAGAAGCCAAAATCAGAAAACTATAACAATCTGATATATAAATCTGCAATCTGGAAATGTCTATTAGCAATTAGAAAAACCAAACAAATGCTCACAACTTTATCAATATACCTCCAAATTGATTGAAACAAAATGCAATGGCTCTCTAGAAGGTTGGCGCCCCAATTGCAATGAATAACCAGCATCAAAACTCTACTATTAATTTGGCACGAATTCCAATGTGCTCTTGAAAGGTACGGCCTGCCTGCAAGGGTGATTTTGCTTGGAAAAATCATACACATCAAAATAAAATCTGATATTCTCCAAGATTGGTCGCCATGTGCTTAGAAAGAAAGAGAGTCAATACCCATAACCAAAATAAATTCATATCTATAAATTTTAATGATCAGATTTAATGCACAGAAAATTAATTCAAAAATCAGACAATAACACAGCAGATACCTTGGGAAAAACCTCCTCTTGAGGGAGAAAAAACCAACAACAAAGATCTCTCTTATATATATAAATAGTGGCAACAATTCTCTTTACAATGAGGCCAATCACAAGGCCAATATTCAGCACCTACACAAGATGCAATGACAGATAATAATCTGCATCTCTTTAATATCCAAATCTTCCCTTGAATAAATTCGCAACCTGCTCTTGAAGAAATTCACACTTGAATGAAGTAATGAATCGAACTTGCTTATGAACTTGATGATACAAATGATAAAGCGAACTCCTATATATACATATTGAAAAGACGCCACCTTGTGTGAAGCAAGTCGGCTAACAATAACTATATATCTCTTACAAAGAGATGCGTCCAATCAAGGGTAAGTCGTCCTCATAGGTAATCGCGCCAAGATGAAAGGAGGTCGGCCTTGAATAAGGACGTGTCTCTTCATTTAATAATTTCTTTAACAAATTCGTGCCATATATAAATTAAATCGCCTCTTGGCTATCATTTAATTTATCAACCAAGAACAATTTATATGCTGGAATATTATATCGACGCTGCATGTTATCATTAACAATATCAAAAGCTGCAAATGAAAATCTACTTCAGCTGTGTAACAACCAGGAATTACAAAACTAATAAAAATCACCAATTCCTTCACTTTGATGCTTAATACGCACTTCTGAATGAAGCACACTCCCAATAGACCATCTAGGGAACCATAGTTTCAGGCCCGAAGAATGGAGTAAATTTGCTAAGCTTTCCCTTAGCCGGATTCTGGATTTCAAACCAGCACCATAACTTTGCTTTCCAAAACATAACATGGTCAGCTCTTCATAAAACAACAATATATAAGTTTCAATTGGCAAATGAAACACTTCAAATTCCAAGAAGTCAAATCACTTCAACTTCCAAAAGGGACGCCACCTTTAAGCCTTTACTTTTTTTGAAATAATAAAACATTACTCATCCTCCTTTAGGCATCCAACTTTATATTGCAATAATAAAGCATTTATTAAATAATTAAATGCTCACATGACCCCTTAATTGTCCCCTCTTTAAAACAAGATGAAGTTATCACTCCTAGGCGTGGGGTACAATTGAAAAACATGAAATTGACTAAGTATAAAACTCAGTCCAAGGAGATAACCAAAACCAACACTAATACTGAAACTGATGGATTGCCAAAAATAGCATGATGACCTGAGTTGAACTGCTGATGATGCCACTGCCAAAATTAGACTTACTAAAAATAGCCAATGCCAAAAATAGTAAGTTCACCTCAAAACCAATAGAAAGCTGAACTGAGATGGAAGCAAGACTTACTGAAAGTGGAAACCCTAAATTTGCACATCTAAGTAGCCTACGGATTTCCGGAAATAGGCTAAATCCAAATGAAGAGCGTATGGCCAAAATGGGGACATTACATATTTGGTCTCATTTTGGATGTTGCAGCAGTTTAATTTTATAATCAAAACTTTGTGTTAGTCTATAACAGCAGTTTACTTCCTCAAATGTTAATTTGTAATGCATTTTATATATATCTTGTAAACCCCAGATGGTAGTATTGTCGGAGTCCATCATTTGAATGTGTTTTGATTTTGTAAGTTGGACAGTTCACTGCCAACAATTATAGCATTTTTACTCAGCTCGTTTTGTCATGAACAAACTAGCATTACCAACCATTTTGGTCTGAGTCAAGCTTAGAAATTCTGCCAGTGGCTTGCATCGCATACAGTCCATTGAAGAGGTGTTGATAGGCTGGCTTTGTTGTCTGTGTCATTTTACATAGTCTACCAAAGAGGTGTTGATAAGGTTGGCTTTGCCGCGTGCATATTCTGGTTGGCTTGCCACCATATCATTGTAATTGCATTTATTTAGATTAATTGTGTGGTTGGAGGCACTGTATGCTCTCACCTTGCCCACTTCGGGATTTGGGTGATCAGAAAGTGTTAAAGATATTGTATTACATTTTTAATATTGCAAAAAAAAGAGTAGGGTGGGTTGGTACAATGGTATCAAAGCTGGTGGTCTTGCCAGCCTGTTGGTGTTTAATTTCTGCTGCAGATTTTTAGTGTTTAGCACTTACATGACAGAGTCCTCAGCAGTTGCAATCACATATTAGTGTTAGTAGTTGAGTTTTAGAGGTTTGTCAAAGGCTTGATTCTTCCAAGTTGTGAATAATGGAATCATTCGGTAAATAAGTTATGAGAAAGAAACTTTTAGGGTGGGTAAGAGATTTGATCACTTGCCTCAATCAAAGGATGATCTACATTGCATTTACAAGAATTACAGCTCCTGAAGTTCCATACAATGATGACAATTTGAGGGAGGCATTTCAACTGATTGTGGGAGTTTTCAAGGTTTGAATGATATGAGGAATCCTTATTTTGCCAAGAGGATAAAGCTTTTGGAAACCGTTGCAAGAGTTAGATCATGTGTTTTAATGATAGATCTTGATTGCGAAGATCTTATTCTTAAAATGTTTGAATATTTCTTGCTTATTGTTAGTATGAGTCATGTAGAGAATGTTATAGTTTTATGCAGGCCACTCTGTCTTTGATTTTGAATGAATGTGATGCTATCTCCCAGCCACTCTTATTTGTTTTATTGGTTATTTTGAGAAAGGAGCAGAAATTTTCTTCAGCTGCATATAAGTTGGTTGTAAATGTTGTTAACAATGTGAGCAAAGGTTGAGAGCACACTTCTCAATTGACATATTAATTAAAAAATAAACTCGTGAAGCATCTACAAGAGATGAGGAAAGTTTTGAAGTTGTAAGAAAGGAAGAGTGTAGCAGAAATGAGTGTAGAAGAAATAATCTTTGCTTGTCATGCAAAAAGTCTTGGGAGCCCAACCACCAATGCAAGGACAAAGAAGTGAAATTGTTAGAGGAAGAATTAAAAGTTATAGAAAAGGAGGCTGACAAGAAGATGATGGAATAAGAGGAATGGAAGTACTTGAGTTGCCTTGAAGATGATGAGTCAAGGGTAGATGAAGGCACAAACTCCTCTGATGATGAAGATAATGTTCCTAAACAAGAAGATTGGCAGATTTCCCTTTCAGAGGTTTCAGTAGAAGAGTATGCTGATTTTGAGAATGATGAAGTTTTTAGAACATCAATTAGTGAAGAACAAGCAATTGAGTTTCTTGATGATTCATTGCTTGAGCATAGAACTGTCCTATTGCCTATTCAGGAAGATTACAAGTTAAATTTTAGAGAGAAAGATGATTTTGAAAGTTATGCTAATCTTAAAATTGAAGACAAATTAGAAATTTTGCTGAGTGGAGAGCAAAGTTACTTTGCTGATTTAGAACAAAGGCCTAAAGAATTGCATGTAATGAAGAATCAATTACTCGTCTCAGAAGAGAAAGTGGTTGAAGCTTTAACAGGAATTGATAGCACACACAATTTCATTAAGACTCTTTTGGAAGGCTTGAGTTGAGGAGAGATAGAAAGGTATTAAGGGTGGAGCAACTCTTTAAAATCTGCTAATTGTCAAAGACGCATTAGAGATAATGAAATTAGATTATTTGCATTTGCTTTTTGACAGGGATCATGCCATTAAGTTTGCAGAAGAGACCTTGGATGCATACCAAGAGAAGGAAAAAGAGGTTGATGAGCTCAACCTTGAATTAAATTTAGCTCTCATTTTTCGCTATACAAAGTTAAAAGTCTGTCAACTATTGCACCCATGTCCAGGGAGCAAGAAGCTGGCAGAAGGACCATGGAGGTCAAGCAGTTGATTGAAGGAATTGATGAGCTCCAAAAGAAATCTAGTTTGGAGCCAAGTTATTCATGGAGTTGCGAAGAAGAATTCAAACAGGATGAAAATTTGCAAAATGACTTCAATATTCCTTGGTACCATGGTAGTTCAGTCTATTGATAACACTTGGGAAGTGTATCAAGAGTGCAAATTCATGGAGCTAGAGAAGAGATTCTCTCATGATGGTAAGTTTCTTAATTTCGATCAGAATGATTTCGTGATAGACTTTGCATTTACAAAATCGCCATAGAGAGATGAATATTGTCATGAGTTAAATATTGGTTGTTCAGAAAGAGTTCTTCTTAGAGATGATGTCTTAAACACTTTCAGGAGATCATTAGGAGAAGTGCTCATAAATACCACAATAGAGCAGCATAAGAATGGTGAAGCTACTTCATTGATAAGTACTCATGCAAAGGTTCACCAACAAAGTTTATTGGAGGGTTGTGGTCAAAGAAGGAATATACCATGGAGTATCATTGGTTACAATTTCAGACTTGGTGCAGCTGTCATCATTCCAATCAACCATCACCTGATTTCAGTTGCATACATACAAGTGGGTTGGCAAGTATTGCCAATCAAGGGATGGAGTATTTTTCAGTTAGTGACTGTTTGGGAGGATTTTTCAGCCTTTGCAGAAGGGATTTTAGTCAATACAATGCTCTCATTTCTTGATTTAGTAAGGAAGTTTCAAATTTGCAGCTGCTGTTTTGTTTGCAAGTTGCTGATTTTGATAAAATCAGATTGCAAGATGTTATTTCCAAACTTGAACAGCAGCAACATTGATCATCTTGAGGTCACTAAATCATTGGAGAATGTTGGAAAATGCATTCTACTGAAGAGAATGAATATTTCAGTGAACATAGCCCCAATTTGGATGGAAAACCAAATGATTCATGGCCATCATGATTTGTTTTCAGCTTGCACACAAGCTGATTTGTGTCCTAACTTGGAAGGAATAGTCTACGACATAGTTTGCAAACTCGGACTCGCCACGGACTCAGCAGCCCAAAAATATGACTCGGACTTGGGACTCGGCACGGACTCAGGAAAAGACTCGGCAAAAAAAAAAAAATACCATAGTTTTACAAAAAAAACAAGAAAAAATTAATGCATTTAGAGAACATAAGAGCCTAATTTGATTATCAAACACTCAATAATTGAAATTTCATCATTCATAGTCATCAAATAGTCATAGTTTCAATGTATAACAGCATCATAAGTTTATAAATGTTTACATATAATCATGTCAAAATGACAAAAACATTAACAACCACATGTAATCTACATCTTCCTCTTCCCCCTCCCAATGGTACTCAATTTTGGAGGCCTAGAACTAGAAGGTGCCCATGCTATAGTATCCGAACGAGGACTAGGAGATCGAGCAGGGGAAACATGATATTCAAATGTGTCTTCGTCGTCCTCCATGGCATCCAATCTTGCTGCTTCTTCTTCTGCTGCTGCTCTCTCTAATTTAGCAAGATCCTCATCAGTAAGGAAGACATCAGCCTCATCATTTTGTTCATCAATAGTCCATTCACCATATGGATCAATGTCATCCAAGTCGATGGACTCGTGTGAAACACCCTCCACCTTTCTAGTTCGAAGGCGAAGGTTGTACCGAACAAAAACTAAATCATTTAGGGGCTATTGAGTCAACCTGTTTCTCTTCTTTGTGTGAATGTTTTCAAATAAACTCCAATTGCGTTCACACCCAGAAGCACTACATGGCTGCGACAAAACATGTATGGCTAGCTTTTGAAGATTTGGTGTGCTAGCACCATAGTTCTCCCACCATAGGTCTACAAAAACATGTTTTAAAATATAAGCATTAAGAAATAAGAATAAAGTAAAAAATCTATATGTAAGAATCAAGTTTTTAATTTCATTTTTTACCTGGTTGTTGTTTTCCTCTCCTTTCAATTGCTTGTTGGGAGGAAAAGAGTCTTCCCTTTGCACCCTTGTAGACCTTGAATAGATAAAAGAAAAAGCAAATCAAATATAGAAAATTTATAGATAGTCAAGGCTCAACATTGCAAATTCATAAATAAGATGTAACAATCTCACCTCCAACTCATCAAGCACCTTATCTCTCAGCTCACGATCAGGCACCATCCTATCAATGCATGTGACAAGACCTTCCATGACCTCCTCATCCGCCTTAAATGTGTCCAAGAAGTAGAACTTCGGATTCAAGAAGTAGGCAAAGGCATGAATCGGCTAGTGGATTTGGTGTGTCCATCTCCGATCAATGATGCACCATATGAATTCATATTTCCTTTTGTTGCCGCCATAGTAATGTAATATGGCCTCTTTGGCCCTATCCATGGCCTCATAGATGAAACCCATTGGCATGTCATCTCCATCCACCATACGAAGAACCCTCACCAAAGGTTCTGTCACCTAAAAAAATGAAAACAAATGTTAAATTATAACAAAATTAACCCCTCAAAAAATAAAAACAGCAAATAAATTATCATGTATATTTTTTTTGTGTGTGATTGCTACTTACCCCCATCAACTCCTCTCCATTTTTGATGAATGTCTCATAAAAAACTATGGCAACAATCCTCTCCCCTTCAGGGATATTGGAAAATGAGGACTCTTTCCAAGCATCGAACACGAACATTTGCTTGAGATGACCAATGGCATCAAGAATGCTTTGCAATGTGATGAAGTGGCTAGCAAATCATGTCACTCCAAGTCGCACAAGGTCCTTGCCATTTGTGACTTTCCTCATCAAAGAAAGCACCCAAGTATGGTTGTAGATAAATTTTGTAACACTTTTTGCATCTTCAACCACTCTTTTGACCCATGAAATCTTCCCAATGTCCTCTAGCAACAGGTCCAAGCAATGTGCAGCACACGGAGACCATGCAATTGTGGGATACCTCTCCATAAGTAGTCTACCTGCAGCTGCATATGCAGCTGCGTTGTCCGTGATGATTTGGACAACATTATCAACTCCAACCTCCTGGACCACCCCATCTAATAGATTGCATAAAGTCTCAGCATTTTTGACTTCATGGGAGGCATCCATTGATTTTAAGAACACCAATCCAACATTAGAGGCCATTAAAAAGTTGAGAGTTCTATTTCGTCCATCTGTCCACCCATCAGATAAAATGCTGCAACCTTCTCTTCGCCAAAATTTCTTTTGCTCATCAACCACAAGCCGTGTATTCTCTACGGCTTCCTTTAGCAATGGCCCACTCAAATCTCTAGATGATGGGGTCTTAAACCCCTTTCCTGCAACTGTAAGGGTGTTCACCAAACCTTCCCAATATGGGTTGTTTGCAACATTGAAAGGTAGATTATTGTAGTACCAAAAGTTTGCAACAGCCATCCTAGCTTCATGATGCTTTTCCTTATTCCAACCGGTACCTTCAAGTGAAGGTTGTGCTTCTACAACATTACGTAGAATAAAATAATTTGGTCCTGATGAAGGACCCTGGCCAGCACTAGCAGTAGAAAAGGAACCATCAAGACTCTCACCAAAAGATGAATGTGGAGCACGGAAGCTTGGACTTGCAGCACCATGGGGCATAGATGGTGTAGAATGGGATTGGGATCCACTCATCGCTGCTACTAGGGCATCCTTTGTTTTTTGTATTTCATCTTTTTTTAGCTCATATTCAGCAAGAAGGGCCTTCATCTCTCTAATAATCTCAGGAGTAGTATTCTAGCAAGGTGGTATTTTAATCTGTTTATTCCTCCTGTCATCCATTTCTAGTATTCATTACATGTCACTTCACCATTTTTATCTCCTGGAATTCCATACTTCCATGCAGGGTCTTTTCTCATTCCCTTTGGATTTGAAGACGACATTGATGTAAGTTCAACATGGAAAAAAAAAAAAATTAGCTAGGGTTTGCTAAAAAATCAGCAAATAAATGTGATTCAAAGTTTCAAACAATTGCAAAAAAAAAAGAATGCAAAACCAAGCTAAAAATAGTAGGAATTAGGCTATTAAGGAAAATAGAAAAAAAATTGGCAGCATTTCCCCTTATTTTTCTTGATTATTTTGATTTTGAATGCAAGAAAACAAAAAAAAAAGAATTGTTAGATCACCTTACCTGGCTCTATTTTGATCTTTTTAGCTCGTTCTCCTAGCTTCAATCAACTCCAAATCAATTTGCAGACTTATATTTGGCAACCTTGAGTGTTAAAATGAAACAAAAACTTATAAAAAACATGGGTTTTTATTGTTTTTTCACTCCCAGCCGCGTAGGAGAGTCCTAGGTCGGGACTCCTGAGTCCTGAGGTTGGACTCGAGAGTCCCAACCTAGGACTCTCCTGTACTCGACTCTCGAGTCCGTGGCAAGTCGACTCGGCTAGCCAACGGACTCCCGAGTCCGCCTAGTCCAGCCGAGTCTGCAAACTGTGGTCTACAACATCATTAATGAAGATCACTTGAGGTATGTGTTGTGGATTTTAGTAATTTGTCTTTGAGAATAACATGGGACAACGGATTTCTGCACAATTGTGTTATCATGCAAGAGTTCTGATAGTGAAAACAAAGAATAATTGCACAAACTTCCTAGATTTTATCAGAGAGGTGCAATGGGAACATGGTAGAGCAAAGCAGTTTTCTGGAGAGTTTACTGAATTCTTGCAAGAGATTGTTGTACTTTTAACAAGAAGAGTAAAGGAGGTTAAGTTTGAAAGTGCAAGCAACATAGCATATCAAATATGTCTCACAAACCTCCTAGATTTATTTGGGATTCTAGAGCCACATTGATTATTCAGGGATAAAACAGTTGGTTGAGATTGAATTGCTTGAGGACAAGCAATTTTGGGGAGGGATGACTTGTAATGTCCCTTTTTCAGTCCATTCCAACATTCTTGTAGAGCATTGGTTTTATCGAAATAGTTTTTTGACAATGGCAGTGTTCCAAGAGTCAAGATGAATACAATGGTTTTTCCAAGTGTAGATCCAACTTTTAGGGAGCATCACACTTCCTGGAGATTTCCAACATCTTTAAAGAGCACCAACTTTCCAAAGACCTTGGGATGTGTGGATAAAAGTAATTAAATAAATAATTTAAGTTGTCTTAAGGTGACTTTATATTATAAAGAGAATTTATATTTATTTATTTATTTTAAAGAAGGGTGGCTTATGTCATAAAGTGTTTTTAAAAGAGAGCCAAAAAAAGTGTTAGCACTAGGCATAGGGTACAAATGACTTAAAGACTATTATTTAAAAGTGACATTGAAAGGGAGAATTAAAAATGATATTTAATTAAAAGTTCTCGAAAAAAATCACTTCATTATAAGGGAAATTGTTTTTTCAGAAAAAAACGAAAAAACAAAAAAATGTTTTTTCCTAAAATAGCTATTAAAAAGTTTTAAAAGGAGGTTGGGTCTTGAGAAGGGTTAGATTAAATATTGCATTTTGTAGTTGCTATGAGTGAGAACACAAGTTCTCATATTTCTTGAGGATGGATACCCTCCTAGTTGGAAAGAGTGATTTAATCCAAAAGTAACCTGTGTGTTGAAAATATTGGGTTTTGGAGACGAAAACCCTCAACATTCAGTGAAGCAATTTCATATAGAGATTGCTTTGATGTTGAAAGTGAAGACACTCAAGTTTGTGCTGCAAGGTTAAGTTATTTTTCTAGTTGTGTTTCAATGGGGATTTTTGATGTGTTTTGGCATGTGTTTTTGACATGCAAGGATTTACAATAAGAAGTTTGTGGGCTTGTGAAATGATTGGAGGTTTCTTCTTGAAACCAAAGCAAAAATAAGGTGACCTTAGGTGATTTCTAAGAGTTTTATGACAGTTGTACTTGTTGTACTTGCGGCAGTAATATTGTATTTCAAACTTGCAATTAATCTGAGTACTATCCTAGTCTGATATCCATTTGTTTCCATGTGTTTGGGGGCTAGTTTATGATTGTTTTGAGCAATATAGATTCTCATGCTTGTTGGGGAGTTGGGGTTTGATGTTTGCAGTGATCTATGTGGATTTTGGCTTTGCTGTAACAGTAGCAATAAGTTAAGTTTCAAACTTCCAAGGTGATTGATTTTTCATTTTGTTTGATGTCCATTGTGTTCATGGTGCTTTGGGTTTAGTTTTGGTGTGTTTTGGAGTAGCTTTTAGTTTATGCATGTTGAGTAGTGGTGCTGGGCATATTCTTTGCAAGATTTCAGAGTGTTATCAGTGCTTGTCAGACTTGTTATTCAGTGTTTATCAGTCAGAGAGGGAGTTCACAGTGATGTATTTAAGTTTGGGATGAATTTATGCAACCTCTATCAGCTGTATTTCAGTTTGGGGTTTGTTTCCTTCATTTGGGGTTGTTTCCTTTTCCTTCATGTGTTTTCAGGTAGGTAGCCAAATCGCTGGGTTCCTGCCATTGTACCCGATTCTGAAATGATTCAGAGTCAGAATTAGGTTCAAATCGTTGTGGCTACCATATGGAGTTGGAATTTGTGCTCTCAAAACGATTCCATCAAAAGCCCGTCAATTCTAGACATTTCAGAGTATGACATGGAGTTTCTGGACTGATTCCAAACCAATTCTGCACGATTTACCTTGCAAAATAAAATAAATCCTAAAATTCGTCGCCGCCATGTTTCAATTTGCTGAGCCGCACATCGTTTCTACTTGAGCATGGAGCGTTGTTGCTAAGTGCGCGTATTGACCAACATTTCTCTCCGCGGCTATGTTTTTTCCAACCTTTTTTAGGGTTTTTTAATTTTTTTCAACCATTCGTCAGTGGGCGCTTTTGATTGTTGGTGGACCTTTCTCACAATGCTATTCTCTATGCCTTTTATGTGTGCTTTGCCGTTGGTGATGCTTCTTGAACTCAATCTTGTGAATCTTCAGATGGCACTGACATGGTTGCTGGGACTTCAACTTATGCTTTCTTCGTTGCTCTTGTCTCCGACCCCGTACTTGGCTTTACCCATGCCTCTTACACCGGTGGTTCCTTCAAGGGCAATTTTATCTGCGTTGATTATTTTAGGTTATATGATATTATTAATATGATAGATTATAATAATAATCAACTAATAGTATTAGATTATTTTTTATTTTTTATTTTTTGATCGGTAAACGCTTTTGACTGGAGCTATGAACCAGTGGAGTCACAATGGGGGATCCCATCCCCAATTTTTGTCTCATGCAGTTGTCTCTTTTCTTCCTCCTTTCGCCCGTCCTCCTTTCTCTATTCTTCCCGCCTCCCTTCTTCTCGTCTCCTTTCCTCCTATCTGCCTCTTCCTCCCTTCCTCAGTTCTTCTTCCTCCATCCTTCGTTCTCCCTTTTCTCCTCGTCTCCCTTCCTCCGTTCTTGCTCGACTCCCGTCCTCTGTCTGCCCCTTCCTTCCTCCGTACTTCTTCTTCCTCGACTCCCTTCCTCCCGTTTGTCTCTCCCTTCTCCCGTTCTCCTTTTCTCCCGTCATCTATTCTTCCTTCCTCCATTCTCCTCACTCCCGGCTACCTCTCCCTTCCTCCGTTCATCTTCCGCCGTTCGCCTCTCCCTCCGTTCTCCTCTCCCGTCTCCCTACCATCCGTCTCCCTGGCTCTCCTTCGCCGATCTTCCTCCCGTCACCTTGGCTCTCCTCCGCCGAACTTTGTTTCGCCACACACCTCCGCCTGTGGATTCTCCACGCCACCCTCTGACGCCCGCAGCTCTGTCATCACATTTGGTCAAGTATCCACCCAGCACCAACTACGTCCGCTGCCAGATTTGTCCTCCAAACTTCCTGCGTCAGGCACACGGGCTCGAGCGAACTCGAACCCAAGACCTTCCATGTGGAAGGCTCGCAGCTTACCGCTGCGTTGCGGGGTCATCCCCTAATAGTATTAGATTATTAATAATATATATTATAGTTAGATTGTATTTGAAATTTAAAATTAATAAAATATATATTGTTAATATTAATAATATACATTATAGAATAATAGACTAATAGTATATAGATTATAATTTGTATAAATAATAATATTATAGATTCTAATAATAATAGATATTATTTATTATTATATTATAGATTTATCATAATAATAATATTATATTGGGGCGGGGGGCCTAGCTCAATTGGCTAAAGCATCCTGTTGCAAGCAAGAGGTCACGAGGTCTAGTCTCCCCCCAAACCCGTGGTACTGGAGGGCATGCCGCGCCAATGCCACCGGTCATGTGAAAAAAGTTTACCAGGCGCACTGTAGTTTATAGGGGGACGGATACCCGACTGATTCCTGCAGTCTAAAAAATAATAATAATATTATATTATAGATTGTATAATAAATTAATAATAATATAGATTATAGAATATGCAATATATATTAAATTTTAAATATAATTAATATATATATATATATGAATATTTTATTATATTTTGTACGGACGTACCTGATTTCGTACCCAACCCCCAAAAAAATATTGCCGTACCCAGGTACCGTATTCACGTACTCAGCAGATTCGGCAACTTAGGTTTTCAGCATATCTTTGCATTCATTGGCAAGATGTTCTCTCTCTCTCTCTCTTATATGTATAGGTGTCACACCGAGGAAATGCAGTTCAATTTTCAATAAGCAATCTTCCATTTGATAAATCATTTGCCCTTTCATCAAGTTTGGACTGCTAATATTTAATGACACAAATTTGTCATCAAGGTTGAGTTCTTTTAGCACCTTTGAAGATTTTAATTTGCAATCTCATTGCCTAAACCTTTAGATGTCAAAAGTTAGAGATTATAATTTGATCCCTTATAACTTATAAGCTATGTTACCAATTCTTGCCTGAAAACCCTTGGATCTGGGTATGATATGCTTCTGTCAGATCCTGGTGCAGTTTGATAGGGGAATGGTCAGGGTTTTTTCCCCGTGGGTCCATTGAACCCACTTTGAATCCAACATAATTTCATGGATTTTGCAATGAACCTATGGTATTTTGGTGGTTCATTTTTTATTTTTTTATGTTTTTAATTGCTCTCTTGTCTTGCTGTGCGTCTCGGTTGGCAAATCATTCTTACATAGTTCCTAGCCATGGTTGGCTGTTTCACTCTGAATGATTGACCCAACTTTTCATTCTCAGCTACAATGTCAGACAAAAGGAAGGGCCAATGCAAGTATTTTATTTTTCATTTGATCTTTGTTTGGGTGGAATATTTTAACACTTTAAAAACTTAAAGTTGTGCAAATTTCCTTGTCAAAAATATTGTATGGGGCAGTGTACATGCACTCCAAGCTCCTTGAATTGTATCCACACCTTTTATGTTAGGTTGTATCCACACCTTTTATGTTAGGAAATTTGCTTTGATTATTTATTTATATTTATATAATGAGAATTTGGAGCTTGAGCAGCTTCGACATGAAAGTATTATATGCATTTAAAATTTTAAACTATTAAAGGATATGTTTTTAATTCATTTATGAAGGAATGAAGTATAAATATAAAAATATTAAGTACAGATATGTTATTTAATTATTTAGGAAAGGTTTTTTATCGTTAATTTTTTAAATATTAACATATTGAGAATATAACGAAAATTTGGATTGAATGAAGGTGAAGTGAGTGTGCGTGTGTTTGCATATATATATATATATGATTTTTATATGTTTTTGTATGGACAAACCCAAAATGAATCCAACCCTATTTTTTATTGATCAAATCTGGGACCCAAACCCAAACTAGTATTAATAACTCAGCTTATAAGGAATTAAATCAAGAATAGAGAAGTTCTGATCAGGTGGAAAAATTTACCTATTAATTTACTAAGTTGCTGGTTTGGGTATGGGTTCAGATACGGGTACAGGTACGGCAGTACAACAAATTTTTTTTCCCTTGGGTACAGGTACAGGAATATATATATATATATAAACATGTTCAAAATTATAGATTTAATTATAAGAACAATGATACTCATAAGATATAAACATAATTGCCAATAAATAGAATATTTAAATACCTCATATAATCATATTCATAATTTGCAAAAATGTAAATACTCAAGTTTCAAAATGTCATTACACAATGAAAATTCAAATTACAATCAATATTTAATTTTGTAGTCTTCAAATTTGTCTTCATCAAAAGCATCAAGGCCTTGGTCAACACTTGGTTCAATTTCATTTGAACCACAATCAATTGGATTGCCATGCCCATTAGGTGCATCAAGTGCAGTAGTTGCCTCATCTATAGAAGCTAAGGCAAGTTGTGCAATTGTAGCAACCTAAATCAGCACACTCAAGGGCTAGATCCCAATTCTTTGTCACACCCTCATTGTATTCAAGTTTCTTATGTGACAAGAGACGACGGTTGGAGTGTATATAGACCAAATCCTTTGCTTTTTTTGTTCCTAAACGGTTGTGCTTGATTGAGTGGATGGAGTATGTACTCCAATTCCGCTCAGCTGAAGAAGAATTTGCAACTTGTTGAGTTTGCATACAACATTTAGTATTTAATTGAAATATTCCCCTTACTTTTTTCCTCAATTTTGAACACATAAACTAGCAACTAGTCACTGATTAGCGTTAGCTCCAAATACAAATCAGCATGGAAAGTAACTCTAACTAAGAATGTTCACCAAGATCCCAATGTGGGCGAGGTGATAGCATATGGTCAGAGGATCATTAGAAGTAAACTGAACTGAAATTACAATTCATCTGCTGATGCAGGCATCCACAAGCAGTGGGGATACTCCACTTATTCAGTGGATGAGATTTTTACATTATTAAAGGCGGCAAGCCAGCCATTTAAATCCTCACTTCCACTTATTAACGTGGGGGGAATAAAGTCTACACAACCACTTATTTAGTGGGGGGAAACTTACAATTAAAGAAAGATGATTATTTAAACTCAACCACTCAATCATGGGAGTATGAAATTTAAACTAATTGCAGCAAATAAAATAAATAGCTGTTAGTACTACTAATCAGCTTTACAATGAATTAAACAGCTGCAAATAAGAAAGATATGCTTCCAAATCAATCAATGGTTAGAGTATCACTTCCTCTAACTCTTACAATACAATAATGATATAAAAATGAAGCTCAAACGAGCATTATATCAAAAACTAACAAGTTTGATCAGAAACAGAGAAAACAGAAAATCAGACCAGCAAGTAAGAAAATCACCATAATGGACGTAACTCCTTCAATACAGCTCCGAAAAGCTTCAAACAACAATCAAATGAAGCCTCCAAACATGGCGTCCATCTTCCAAGAAGAAATTCAAACCATAAACAGCAAACTACAATTGGCACGAATTCCAAAGCCAGCTAGAAATGGTATGGCCTCTCAAGGAGGTCGACTTGCATCTAAAAAATCCAAACTTCAATATTAAAATCTTCAAACTTGCAGACTTGGGCGCCCTTCACAGTTAAACAGCATGGGCCAGTACCCAAAATGATATAAAATTAAGAGGCGAAGCTATCAACAAAAGTTCGCTTCAGCCATTGACATCAACAGTACAAATAGATTATAAATCAACAACCTACCTGTAATTGAAATCAACATTCGAATTCTATCCACACTCCTGAATGAAGCATGGTCTTCAGAAAGCTTTCTAGGAAGCCATAGTTTCAGGCCCGAAGAAAGAATGGTTTGCTAAGCTTCCCCTTAGCCAGGTTTTGGATTCATTCCAGCAGCATAACTTTGCTCTAAAAAACATTCATTCATAATCAGCTCTCCAAAAAGCCTCAATATATAAGCTTCAATTGGCAAATGAAACACTTCAAATTCCAAGAAGTCGAATCACTTCAACTTCCACCTTTAAACATTTACTTTTTGAAATAATAAAACATTAGTCAACTTCCCCTTTAGGCGTCCATTTCCATATTGCAACAATAAAGCATTTATTAAATAATTAAATGCTCAACATGACCCCTTAATGTCCCCTCTTTAAAACAACATGAAGTTATTAAGCCTAGGCGTGGCATACAACTTCAAGACATGAAAATTGACTAAGTATAAAACTCAGTCCAAGGAGATAACCAAAACCAACGCCAAAACTGAAACTGAAGGATTGCTAAAAATAGCATGATGACTTGAGCTGAACTGTTGATGATGCCACTGCCAAAATTAGACTTACTAAAAATAGCCAATGCCAAAAATAGTAAGTTGACTTCAAAACCATCAGAAAGCCAAACTGATCAACCAAACTGAACTGCAAATGATTGAGTTGCTGCTAAAAGATAGACTTACCAAAAATAGCAAACTGTTATAAATAGTAAGTTTGCACAACTTCCTCTGAATGCCAACTGAGCAGTATCACGACTTACTATAAATAGTAAGTGTTTCCAAATATCATTTGAGCACAAACCGGGCAGCCATCATGACTTACTATAAATAGTAAGTGCCCGGAAAGGTTGACAGATTCAGATGCATGTCACACCACCCTGGAGGTCTCTAAAAACCCAGAAAAACTCAGAAACCTTTTACATGCAAACCCTCAAAAAAGCATCTAAAAGAGGAAACCCTAATTTTCTGCTTTAGCTTAGCCTACAGATTTTCGGAAATAGGCTAAATCCAAATGAAGAGCGTAGGGCTAAAATGGGGACATTACATTAATTTTACTTGCCAATAATATAGAGCATAATAGCATCGAATGAAAAACAAAAATAAAATAAAAATAAAAAGATACATACTTGGGAGAGTATTTTAATTGCAAGAGGCTGCAAGTAATTGGAGACTTGACCATGTAGATACCACCACTCATCAACATTTTCCCTATATTTGTCTAGAAGAGCGGAAACATCATGACATTTTGAAGATATGAATTGGCCAAACTCACTCAAGACAATACTTTGGATATCTTCATCTGAAAATATCTTTCTAAATGCAGCCTTATAGCCAGCAGCAACCTCCCCATCCCTATATGGTGGCACCCTCCTTGGCAATGAAAGTACCTCTTTGCAATAATACTTTGGTGACAAAGCAAATGCTAAGAGATGTAAAGGGGTGGTCATCTTGTTCCAACGGTCGACAATAGTCTTATTCACAGTTTTGAAAAATGTTTTCGTTGGGTCATGTTCCTTGGCATCTATTATTGATCTTATTTTCTCCACCATGGAATCCATTCCATCATAAATTTCACCCAAACGTGGGCAATCAGTATCAGCATACCTAATCATGCTCATAATGGGCTGAGTGAAATTCAAAACATACCCCACACAAGCCCACCACTCATCATCTAAGATCAATGCTCTTACTTTTTGGGCTCTTTTTGTGCTTGATTGCCTCCATACATTCCATAGACTGTTGGTGACCATAGAACTCAAAACCTCTCGCACCTTTACAAGTCATCTTAAGACGATTGTGTGAGACACAAATCAAGTTTTGACAACCTAACATGGTAAAAAAAAATACATGTCATAAATCAACAATGAAAAATTAAAAATTATATAAAAAAATCAAATTTAAATTACCTTCAACAACTCCAACTTGGAGAAGGTCCTGAAGATGCCTTGTGACATATGATGATTAGTCACAAGCATTTGGATCTCCTCGCCCTCCCCGTAGATTTGTTTGACCCACTCAATTTGTGTGCCAATATTTTGCAATATCAAATTGAGTGAGTGGATTGCACATGGTGTCCAAAAAATGTGTCTATATGTAGCCTCCACTACAGACCCATCTGCCCTACAATTTTTAGCATTGTCCGTTATGACTTGGACAACATTTTCAGACCCCCCCCATTTAAATGGATTCTATGAGGATATTGGCAATAAAACTTGTGTGTTTTATTTGCCCCTCACAATCGACTGCCTTCAAAAACATCGCCCCTTTAGGGGACATTGCTATAACATTGATCAATGGTCTATTTTTGCAATCTTTCCATCCATCAGAAATGATGGACAAACCTGTTTCGGGTCATGCATCCTTGATTACTCTCAATGATGCCTCTATTGAAGCTTTCTCCTTCGCCAATAAGGTGGTTCACACCTTTTCATACCTAGGACTAACATAATCAAAAATTGTATTGGAAATGGCCGTCACTATTTCCCGCCAATAAGGTGATCTAACAAGGTTGAAAAGAAGCCCATTGCCATAAATGCAACAAGCAATGCCTTGATCTGCAATCTCCCTTGCTTCATTTTTGAAGGCATTCTCCGATGGGCCTCTTTTTCGTGTAACCGAAACATTATCTTCTTCAGAAGATGATGGGATTTGCATGAAAGGACGTGGGCTAGCCAGTTGTGATAAGCCACTAGGAGGTCTTTGCAAGCTTCTCTTGGCAAGAGGATGTGCCATAGCCTTTGATTTATTACATGCCATGCCAGCCTCCTCTTGTTCTTCAATATAAGCCATTATTTGGTGTTTTGGCAACCCTTTTCTATTTGGCCTGGGGCAAACTTTTATTCCTTGTAAAGGAATAGTGCATAAATGAGCTTTCACTCGAAAGTATGAGCTCTTATATTGAGTTCCACATTAGCTACAACACCATAACCCCCACCACCAGGAATTTGTGGAATCATTGTCGTATGTCGCCAAAGAGGTGACGATGCATCATATTTCAATTGACTATTTGCATTTGGGCCAACTGAATTAGAACTACCAACCATTCTGTATGAACCTAAAATTTAAAAAAAATAAAAAATTACAAATTAACAACACCTAAATTTTTTTAGAAAAAATCAGCATTATAACCCCTTATTATGCATAAAAGGTTTTTAAAAAATTTACTAAAAAAACAAAAAAAAACTTGAAAAATCTTCAAAAAAATTATTGAAAATTTGAAAAAAAGGAAAGATTCACTCACCTTTGATGGTTAGATCTTCTTTGTGCAGCTATTTCTCCCTTGTTGCTGTAGGTTGAACTCCTTCGTAGCTCTCACCTTTGAAAAAAAAGGCACAGCCTTCAAAATCCAACAATGGCAGCTTAGAGGCAAAAAATGGTGTTTTTGGCCTTTTGTGTTTGTGACCAAGGCAACATGTCTTTTTTTGGGTTTAAAAAGTGTTTTTTGTTTTATTCACTTTTTAAGATTCGTAGTCCGTGGGTCCTCCTGGGTACGCTTAGGGTTCCACTCGGGTGTACCGGGGCCGTACCTGGACATGGACCGAACCCGGCCAGGTACAGGGGGCCTTTTAGCCGAACCTGACTACTTAGTTAATTTATCTATAGAATATATCCAGTTCTTTATAATTCCAGATATTTATATTGGTTGGAACAAAATTTTCAGAACCTTAAAAGGAGTGTTCTGTGTTGTATCATCTTCTCAACATTTTTGCTTTAGCATTGAGTTAGGTCCTATTTTCTATGCCATTCTCTTGTTTGGTCCAACTTCTAGATGCAGTTTTTGGACATGGTATTCGAAAGCGAGTTATTAGGATATCAGTTCTGAAATTTTGTTGACTCAATGGCCAAACTGATCCATACATTCCATGATTGTCAGAGAGTCTTGTGTTCCACTATTGTTCTTTTCTGTATTGGCTTCTAGATGCAGTTTTTGGATATGGTATTTGAAATTGAGTTATAAGGATCTCAATTCTGAAACCTTGTTGACTCAATGGTTGGAATGATCCATAGATCCTGTGATAGTTACCGAGGCTTGTGTTCCACTGTTAGTAATTTCCTTTTCTGTATTGTGAGGGAAGGTATATGTTCAATGCTACTAAAACGTGTTGTCTTTGTTATTTACCAGATAGAGACAGATTCAGAAGAGATGCTTATTATTAAGACACGCCAGTCTCTCGTAGAAGCTTTGACAGCACATGTGAAAGCTAATCACCCATATGAGTGAGTAATAGTCCATTTTTACAGCATTTTCCACCATTGGCGAGAAAATTATGAAGGTTAAAACTGCACATTGACGTCATTTGTTTGATTTCTTTTATCCAAATTGGAAAAAAAAAAAAGATACAATATCCAAAGTAAGTTTGTGGCCAAGGGTGGAAATGCAGGAGTAAAATTACTTTAGAATGTAGTAGTTGGACTCATGATAGTGTTGATAAAAAATCGCTGGGTATTTCAAGATATATGAATAAAAAAATCTCTGCGGCACTCTTTGGTTGGATTTGAAGAAATTTTGTCCTTATTGTTACAAGCATATCATTCATGGAGAAATTACTTTTTCCTTTTGTCCAATTAAATTTGTTTAATTGCTCTGAAAATCAAGAAATATCTAAAAGCTTTCATGTCATAAAACTTGTCTGACTGCAAGCTTGGTTTTGATTGTCAGGGTGTGCGAAGTCATTGCTTTACCTATTATGGGAGGAAACAATGATTATCTTAAGTGGCTGAAGGAGAGCACTAGAGAATGACGAATATATTTTGTGCATAAAAACTATATGGTTTTTATGATCCTGTCTTCGACAGCAGTGGATCACTAATTTTATAGATAATGTTTTACAAAAATGAAGAAATATGTATCACATGTGATGATTAGTTTTTATCTTTCATTTTCAGATATGCATCTTTGTTAGTATACCTAGCTGATTAGGTCAAGAAATGGCTGAGATTTTTAGGATAAAATTAATAAATAAAATGGTGACAGGGACAACAATGTAAATACAGAGGAAACTTATTATGGATTATGTTTTTATTTTGTTTTATGCTTTCCTCAGAAAACATTAGAAATAACTACTATATAATGAACAAGATTCTTATCAAATGAACTTTTTGAATCAGATTTGAACTTCACTAAAAGACATCATGGTGCTGATGTGACCTTTCATATATGGTTTTAACATTTTTCCTTTGATATTTTCTTTCATATTGACATATTTTTCCTCCTTATCAGACATGTTACTGCCTTAACTTTTTTTCTCATATCGTTTGTACTTGTTTTGTTTTTCGTTTAACATTTTTTTTGAGAAAATTATAAAACTAGTATAGACTTCTTAAATACACCTATCTAAAAGATACTGAGAGATATCAGCCTTGAGTTATTTTATTTATTCAAGAATTAATTTGTTTACGTTAGAACTATTTAGAATTTGTTTTATTTTATTTACATTGTTTACTTTATTTGTATTTGAAGAGCTAATTTTCTTATGAGTTACTTCATTTTACTTTGGAATTTAAGAGTTATTTTGTTTTATTTTATTTACTTGAGAGTTATTTTATAGTTATAGTTTTCTTTATTTTTTTATATGTCGACTATGTTTTAGCTTTATTTACATAGTGACGGCATGGCAGTCTATGCCTTGCTGCCAATATAGAACACCTCTTGGCTTGATAAGTACTCAATAGTGAACAATATTCTTATGAAACAAACTTCTTGAATCAGGTTTGGTTTTCCCTAAAATACATCATTATGCTGGTATCATAACTTTCACATATGGTTTTTCTTTTGATATTTTTGTTTGCACCTTCAACACTTGATGTTTTGTTTCTTCTTATTAAACTACAACTTTCCTTTTCATGTCCCGCTCGGCCCTTTGAAATAAAATAAGATTAATTATGAATTTGGCTTTGCAAATCTAGGTAAGCTACTCTGGTTCCAGCATTGCACACAAGATCATCCTTAAAGCTAGTACTGCTAGGCCCTACTAAAAAAAAATGGACTAAACCAAGCATAACATTACTAACTATTTTCTTGGTTGAGCAGAAGTAATCCATGGGACTTGGAAATACAAAACAAAATTATACTACATCCTGAAATATAGTAACCCAATTGTGTGAGCATGTTGGTAACATTCATTCAACAAAGTGTGGTACTAGCTAAATAGAGATTAGAGGGTTGTCCTACAAGACATAGTATGAAGGCTCCATCATTTGCCTTTCCTGATACACTAACCATTGCTCCCTTGTTATCCTTGGTTGGGCCTCCCAAACATGTTTTAAATTTACATTGGTATTCAAACAAGGTGGTTTGAATTATCATTTCTTCTATATTGCTTTCTTTCTACTTTCAAAGTTTGCATGTCACTTATCTTGTGATTTGTAACCATTAGGGCACACATTCTCATCTACCATTCATCACTAATAGAGCTGCATTGATAGAGCTGCATTGATTGGCACAAAGGCATACTAAATGTGGATCAATTTATCCCTTAGTAAGAACACACCTTTATTCTTGAGCAAATTCAATATTTGTTTTGGTTGGCACACATGTCCTTCAACCCTCATACTAGGGCCTTATTTTTGTCCTTTAAACCCTTGGAATTGTTGGATTGGCTGGAATTGCTTGATACTTTTTTCTTGAAATTTTACTATAGACAAATGTTAAATTGTTGTTTTAGTGTGCACTAATCATGAGACTTAGGATTTGTCGCAAGTTTTGTGTTTTTTGGGGAGGTGGCTTTTTTCTTGGTAGGACCTTTAGATGAGTCATCTCTTTTCTCTACAACTTGCAAGGGTGCTCATTTGTAACACATGTTTTCTTTGCCCCTTCATCCCTATTAAAGTAGCACCTATTGGCTATGATTTTTAACAACCTCAATTTATTCATTGATGCATAATCCTTGTTTTTGTTTTTTCACATTGCTTAGTGCAGAATAATAGTTGACTTGGAGACTAAACACCTCCATTGTCAATCTTTGGAAAAAAATGTTATCATTCGGGCACATCTTCAAACATCAACTCCTTCCCTACCCTCTTTGGCCTCTTCCTTGGAAGCCTTTTTCAAAACGTAGTAAAATAACATGTTTTTGAAGATTTATTAGATAATTTACTTTAAACACATTTAAAAAGCTAGGGTTTTCTTTTTACCTTTCATTCAAAATTGGAAGGCTAAACAAGTTTGATAAATTGTACAATGTACTTGTTGAGATCTTACACCTCTCTTAATGTCTTAATCTATGTGCTTCTAGCGTTCTCTTACTATTAGGAGGCGTGAAAATGCAAACCAAGAAACTTCTCTAGGGATGTAGAACTAGGCACAAAAGAGAGTGTGTGGTGAGTGAACATGAAAACAATCAACTTGGCAGGTGCACCAAATCAAGGTCTTCGCCTTCTATAAAAAAATTGTTAATGAATGATAGCTTCGGTCAGATATGAATGACGATTGTTGTAAGCATCATTGTCATTCATACTTGATCAAAGTTTATCATTTATATTGAAATATTTCTGGAAAAACATTTAATCGAATTTATGAGCATACATATAAAATTCGAATTATATATATGATGTTATATTCTGCATTTCATTAATCGGAATTTACTTACTCATCCGCCACCTTGTAGAAGGGTATATATGAGTTATACTAAACAATGATAAACAACTTTATCATAAGCCACGCCCTAAGGGACACGTCCCATGAGTGGACGTGTCTCCACTTGTGGAGACACGTCCTCTCAAGTGGAGACACGTCCTCTCATGAGACGTGCCTCTTAGGGGCGGGTCTCCTCTCTTATTTATGGCGGATCCTTCTTTGATATGCAAACATAGAAATCGAATAATGTTCTGCAATCAGCACATTCAAAATAAGAAATTTTGTAAGGAAAAAAAAATCAGATGCAGAAACAATTCTCCTAACATCAATACCTCAGAGAAGAATGTAGATATACTTTCAATTTATGAATTACAGTCTAATTAAGATGCACTATGAAGCAGATAACAAAAACAAAGTATTTGACAATCACACAAGAACACCAGATATATGTGGGAAAACCCTTATGGGAGAAAAACCCACCACACCAAGAGAAATCACTTTTTATTACAGCAATAAAGATTACATACAAATGTCAGACTTATCTTTCTGGTGTCTATTTACAGCAGCATTCACCATGAACAATCTTGTACAGGAACCTTCACGTTACAGTCCACATAATAGAATTCATCCACTGATACAATCACTCAACTATCTGTCGATTCAACCAACCGATTACAATTTGCAATCACAGAGTATATCCATGTCGAACTCTGTCTATAGAACTTCCTCACAGAACCGTCACAACAGATTGTCTTCCACTTGTTCAGATTCGACTTCTCCTATTGGTCCACGAGACTCCACATAGGATGGTCAAACTATCAACAGAATTCGCACTATGTTAGCATCTCGGTGAGACACTAACAGTGTCTCGCCGATGCCACATAACCTTCATATTGATGTCGCCAATAGATATCGTTATCGCTAAGATGTTCTATCAAGCCTTCAGTGTTACGCCGAATCACCAAGCAGTCGCCCAAACCTATCGCTTTCGCCAAGAGATCATAGCGAGTCACCAAAGGTTATACCGAAGTCACAAGTCATATCGAGCTCCACAGAATAGTCGGCAAGACATACTGCTCACCAAGAGGTTTCATTGAGCAACATTAGGTTACACCGAAAGCATACAACTATCGGCAAAACCTATCACCGTCGTCAAGACCTATGCTGAAGAACCCTCATCATCAGCGAGACTTACATCATTCGCCAGGACTTCTTCCCGAACCATTTGGGTTACCCCGATAGCCATCGGCTATCGGCAAGACATCCATCAGTCACTAAGAGATCTCCCCGAGATCCTTTGTGTTACACCGAACACCGAACGGTCGGCAAGACTTAACACTCTCGCCAAGACCTTTCCCCGATCGCTTTGAGTTACTCCGATGATCGTTTGGATGTGTCCCCGTCGGCGTGACCTTCACTGTTCGCTAAGACTTCTCACCGAACCCACATAGGTTATCCCGAAGCCCGTAGTCGCCATGAGTCTCCCCGATACACGATTGAATGGCCTGTCGGCCAAAGAACTCCATGTGATAAGAGGTCATAGCGAATACACTATGTCACAACGAAGGCTCTAAAGAATAAGTGTTCAGCAAGACTTCTGCAAGGTCACAACAACCTGTTCAAAACATAATGTATCAAAGCTGTTAGTCGGCCATACATGATAGATGTCATACCGACTTGGCTCCAATGGAGGTTTCAGCCTGTGCTGATTGAGGCACATATTTCCAACAATCTCCCACTTGATGAAAATCACACAGGCACCTCCAGAGCACAACATAACTTACTGAAAAACATGGGCACTAAGGCCCATCGAACTGGCACACCACTTAAACTTGTTTGTGATCACTGGCTTCATCAATGAATCTGCAACATTCTTCAGAGTATCAACCTTTTCCAAACTGATATTTCCATCCTCTGCCATATCTCGTACAAAGTGGTACTGTACATCAATATGTTTCGTCCTGGCATGGAAAGTTGGATTCTTTGCCATACAAATTGCACTCTGACTGTCACAGAAAATAGTTATTTCCCCTGCATCAAAACCAATGTTAGAACACAAACGTTTCAACCAAACTACTTCTTTACAAGCATGAGTAGCTGCAATGTATTCAACCTCCATAGTGGACAAAGCGACTACAGCCTGCCGCTTACTCATCTAACTCATTGCACCACCATTCAACATGAAAATGTAACCACTGGTGGACCTCCTGCTGTCAATGTCCCCTACCCAATTAGAATCTACATATCCACGAATGCTGAGAGTCCTCTGTGATTCAACCAAGTTCCCATGGTAACACAAAGCAAAATCTGAAGTTCCCTTCAAATATCTAAACTCTCTTCACAGCATCCCAATGTGTTCTTTTAGGATTAGCCATAAACCGATTAAGAACTCCCATTGCTTGGGCAATGTCTAGCCTTGTACAGACCATTGCATACATGAGACTGCCAACCGCACTAGCATAGTGTACACTGGTCATGTCCTCCATCTCAGTAGGATATTTTGGACAGTGCTCAACTGATAGCTTCGTTCCCTACAAGACTGGAACCACTAGCTGTTTGCAATCATTCATACAAAATCTCTCAAAAATAGTCCTGATATACTTACTCTGCCTAAGCCATAGTTTTATATTCTTCCTATCCCTGGTTATTTCCATCCCCAGAATATACCTTGCTGCACCAAGATCTTTCATTTCGAACTTAGCAGACAACTGAGACTTAAGATCAGAAATCATTAGCTTACTATTGCCTATGAACAGCATATCATCAACATAGAGAGCAATAACAAGTACTTGATCACTTTCAGCTTTGTAATATACGCAGTGATCAGATTTTGATCTCACAAATCCCAAAGACAATACAAAAGTATCAAATTTATGGTACCACATTCTAGGTGACTGCTTTAATCCATACAGAGACTTCTTTAATTTGCATACCAGTTTTTCTTTACCTTTTTCAACAAAGTGCTTAGGCTGGGACATATAGATTTCTTCTTCAAGATCACCATGAAGAAATGTTGTCTTCACATCCATCTATTCTACCTCTAAGTCATATGCTGCTGCAAGTGACAAAAGAAATCTGATAGATGTCAGCTTTGCTACAAGAGAAAAAATCTCCCCATAATCAATTCCCTCGACCTGGAAATAACCCTTTGCAACCAGTCTCACCTTGTACTTTTCTACCTTGCCATCCAGACCAATTTTCTTCTTAAATGCCCATTTGCAGCCAATAGCCTTTCTGCCTTTAGGCAAGGGCACCAAACTCTAGGTTTCATTCTTTTCTAATGATGCCATCTCTTCATTCATGGCTTCCAACCAAGAGTCTGAATCAAACATTTTAAATCCCTCCTTTACAGTCCTAGGCTCATTAGTGCTAGAAATTAAAGCATAGGCACAAGTAGAATCAATCAAAAAGAACCCATACCTATCTGGTTGTTTTCTTTCACGGGATGACCTCCTCACTTGCTGAGGCTGAGGTTCTTCAGAATTTTCATAATTGCTTGAGCTCTCCTTAGTTTCAGGTACATTTTGAATTTTCAATTCCTCTTTCTCTGGTGTAGGAGGAATTAATGCTACATCCTTATTGTTTTCTGACTTTGTCTCTGACTGCAGATCCAAAGTGGAAAGGTTTCAAAATTTCACTTAAAGATTACACTTCACAGATACAACCTTCTCTCAGACGATTCCAAAGCTTATATCCTTTTATATGCTTATAGCCAGCTAAAAATACATTTTAACAACCCTTTGTTTTCCAATTTTAAAATCTTTTCACATCCGAAGACTCCAGCATGCCTCAAACAAAAACACGCATATTGTCTGGGTGAGAGGGCTTCCTACTAGACCACGCCTAAAGGTGTTTTCAAAATATGGAGAACGACACTAGATAACATGCAGAGATATACCAAAATTTCGCACTTTCTCCTCCACAAGACTATCGAAAGCATACTTTGTGCTCTCTTCCATCACTGGGTCCTATTGAACCTTTCTCGCAACTCCATTCTCACCGGTGGAGTATAAGGTGTAGTCTTGTGTCTTTTAATTCCATGGTCTTTACAGATCTTTCAAATTCATCAGAACAGAATTCACCGCCATTATCAGTCCTTAAGCATTTTATTTTTCTACCAATCTGATTTTCAACAAGGTTTTTAAATTCCTTAAATCGACTGAATACTTCTGATTTACTTTTCAAAAAATAAACAAATGCTCTTCTTGAATAATCATCAATGAACGACACATAGTATCTTGATTTAGACAAAGAAGGAACATCTAGTGGACCAAACACATCTGAATGAATATAATCTAGCAAACCAAAAGATTTATGAGGACTGAAATAAAACAAAACACGGTGCTGCTTTCCATATATACAATGCTCACAAAATTCAAATTCAAGATTACAGTCTTCAAGCCCCTCAACCAGGTTTTTGTTCTTCAAGGTTTTTAAACCTTTTTCTCCTATGTGGCCTAACCTATGATGCCAGAGCATAGTCTTCTCTACTGGAAGTTTTACTTCCATAGAGTTTACATAATTAGGGATATTTCCCTCTTTACCTCCACGAGTAGCTTTCAGTGACTTTCCAAAGACACTGTTGCATCGAACAGCATGTGCATCCAGCTTGTACAGGGTACCAATTCGAGCACCTCTAGCCAGCACCATTGAACCTATAGTCATCTTGCAGCCATTTCCAGAGAATGTGACTTGTACTCCAATGTCATTCAGCATACTTACAGAAAGTAAGTTTCGAGCCAGACCTGGTATATGCATTACATTATTAATTCCCTTTATTCTGCCATCGGGAAATTGTATTTTGACTCTTCCACGACCAACAATCTCTAAAGTTGAATCACTTGCCAAGTACACATTTCCACCATTGTATTTTTCATACTTTGTGAACCACTCTCTATGAGATGTCATGTGGAAAGATGCTCCAGAATCAATCAGCCAGACATCATTTGATGCCTGTGTCGCCAAAGCTGCAATGAAGGCGTCACTATCACTTTCAGAAGAGCCCTTCTTCTTCTTTTTCTCCTCTTTACAATCCTTTCGGACATGACCAGGTTGCCCACAGTTCCAACACTTCACCTTGGACTTCTTGCCAGGAGACTTTGATCTCCCTTCTGATTTCGATTTGGACTTGTCCTTCTTCTTGCCTTTCTCTTTCGGTCTTCCTCTGACAGCAAGAGCTTCCTTCGCCATCTCAGAAGATTTCCTTCTCATCTCTTCTGACAGCAAAGATGCAACATATGCCATCTTGAAATTCGATGTTGTACTCCCTATAGCCATCACCAGATGATCCCATGAGTCTGGCAAAGAACACAATAATAGCATACAACGATCCTCTTCTTCAGTCTTCACACCAACAGATGTCAATTGAGCAATCATCATATTAAATGCGTTCAAATGATCAGCAACAGACCCTCCTTGCATTCTCAAAGAATACAGCTTCTTCCTCAGGAACAGTTTATTCACCAAGGACTTCTCCTGATAAATAGACGCCAGTCTTTTCCACAAAGAAGAGGCAGTCTTCTCCTCATGCACATTCAGAAGTACTGAGTCTGCCAAATAGAGCCTTATCAGCCCCTTAAGCTTCCTATCTGCAAGGTCCCAATCTTCTTGCTTCATGCCTGTAGGTTTCACTCCAGCCATAGCAATCCAAAGATCACGATCAACTAGAAGATCCTCCATCTTGAGTTTCCACAACTCAAAGTTACTGCCGTTGAACTTCTCTATTTCAAACTTTCCAGACGTGCTAGCCATCTCAACCTGTAATCAGAAATAAGAAACTCTACAAGACTCCCACTGAACAGAATTAACACAAAAAACCCACCGTACCCACAAGGATAACACAACTGGCCAGGCTCTGATACCACTTGTAAGGAAAAAAAATCAAATGCGGAAACAATTCTCCTAACGTCAATACCTCAGAGAAGAATGTAGATATACTTTCAATTTTTGAATTACAGTCTAATTAAGATGCACTATGAAGCAGATAATAGAAACAAAGTATTTGACAATCACACAAGAACACCAGATATACGTGGGAAAACCCTTACGGGAGAAAAACCCGCCACGCCAAGAGAAATCACTTTGTATTACAGCAATAAAGATTACATACAAATGTCAGACTTATTTTTCTAGTGTCTGTTTATAGTAGCATTCACCATGAACAATCTTGTACAGGAACCTTCACGTTACAGTCCATAGAATAGAATTCATCCACTGATGCAATCACTCAACTATCTGTCGATTCAACCAACTAATTACAATCTGCAATCACAGAGTATATCCATGTCGAACTCTGTCTATAGAACTTCCTCACAGAACCGTCACAACCGATTGTCTTCCAACTGTTCAGATTCGGCTTCTCCTATTGGTACACGAGACTCCACATAGGACAGTCAAACTGTCAACAGAATTCGCACTATGTTGGCATCTCGGTGAGACACTAACAGTGTCTCGCCGATGCCACATAACCTTCATATCGATGTTGCCAAGAGATACCGTTATCGCCAAGATGTTCTATCGAGCTTTTAGTGTTACGCCGAATCACCAAGCAGTCGCCCAAACCTATCGCTTTCGCCAGGAGATCATAGCGAGTCACCAAAGGTTATACCGAAGTCACAAGTCATATCGAGCTCCACAGAATAGTCGGCAAGACATACCACTAGCCAAGAGGTTTCATTGAGCAACATTAGGTTACACCGAAAGCATACAACTATCGGCAAAACCTATCACCATCGCCAAGACCTATGCCAAAGAACCCTCATCATCGGCAAGACTTACATCGTTCGCCAAGACTTCTTCCCAAACCATTTGGGTTACCCTAATAGCCATCGGCTATCGGCAAGACATCCATCAGTCACTAAGAGATCTCCCTGAGATCCTTTGTGTTACACCAAACATCGAACGGTCGGCAAAACTTAACACTCTTGCCAAGACCTTTCCCCGATCGCTTTGAGTTACTCCGATGATCGTTTGGATGTGTCCCCGTCGGCGTGACCTTCACTGTTCGCTAAGACTTCTCACTGAACCCACATAGGTTATCCCGAAGCCCATAGTCGCCATGAGTCTCCCCGATACACGATTGAATGGCCTGTTGGCCAAAGAACTCCACGCGATAAGAGGTCATAACAAATACACTATGTCATAGCGAAGGCTCCAAAGAATAAGCATTCGGCAAGACTTCTGCAAGGTCACAACGACCTATTCAAAACATAATGTATCAAAGCTGCTAGTCGGCTAGACATGATAGATGTCATACCGACTTGGCTCCAATGGAGGTTTCAGCCTGTGCTGATTGAGGCACATATTTCCAACAAATTCAAATCTGGAAATTGAAAATCTGAACATAGAAGTTTGAGTAGTATTCTTACACTTAGAATTTTCATAAATCCCTTAGTCTCCCAATTTGATTGAAGATTTGTTTACATTTACATGGTATCAGAGCCAGGTTGTGTGAATCCAAAACAAATCTAAAATCAGTTTGCTCTAGAAAATTTGTATTTTCTAAAATCGAATTCACATCACATTCTTCATAATGTCAAGTGTGATTAGATTTGAAGATCGCCTTGCAGGAGTAGACAACTTCACATCATGGAAATTTAGAATCATGATGATCCTTAGAGAAAATAAACTAGACTCACTTGTGAAAGAAAATAAAAGGGAACCAGAGGCTGACCCTGAGAAAACTCAATGGGTTGAAAACAATGAAAAGGCCATGAAAATTCTAGTAGATGCAGTTAGGGATCATATAGCGCCTATCTTAGCAAAACATGAAATTGCATACCATATGTACAAATCTCTTGAGAGTACCTATGAGATTAACAACACCTGCAGGACTCTTGCATTACAAAGGAAAATCAACAATGCACAAATAAACAAAGGAGAGTCTATTAATGCATGCTTCATGAGGATTATTGAACTAAGGGATCAATTATCCACAACTGGATATCAGATTGATAGCAAAGAGTTAACTCTAATTGCACTAGGAGGCCTACCAAACTCATGGGAGTCATTTGTTCAAGGAATAAGTGCGAGATCTAAACTCCCTAAGTTTGACAGGCTAAGAACTGACTGCCTTCAAGAAGAAACAAGACTTTCCACAAAAGAGAATAAATAGAAACACATAGATGAAGACATTCATGTTCTCCACACATCTAATAAGAGGAGTAAGAAAAACTCCTACAAGAGAGGATCTTTTAAAAGAAAGAGAAGTTCCAATGGAAAGGAATCTTATAAGAAGAAAGATATCTCTCAAGTACAATTCTTTAGATGTGATCAGTATGGCCACTATGCAATGAAATGCCCTGATAGAACTAAACAACAAGCATCCTTTGCCAAAGTAGGAAAGTCAAACCCAGATCATGAATCTGAGAACTTTGTGTTCTATACAGTGCTTTCTAGTCAAGTATCTGACAACACTCAAAATTGGGTAATTGATAGTGGTTCCTCCAGACACATCACAGGGTTCAGAGAACACTTGGACTCTATGACTGAAAAGTCTGATGAAGAAGTAACCATCGGGGATGATTCTGCATACCCTGTAAAAGGGGTTGGAATGTGTTCCATCAAGTTGAAATCTAGGGTTTCTCTGCAATTCACTGGAGTCTTATTTGTACCTGGAATAAAGAGAAATCTTGTATTTATCTCTGCCCTTGAAGACAATGGTTACAGAGTTACATTTATGGATGGGAAAGTTCTAGTATGGCCTAAGAACTCATCTATCAAGAAAGCTCTAACCATAGGCATAAGACAAGGGTACCTTTACAAACTATACACTGAGGTTAAACAATCCCTTAACCTTGACATTGTTGATACAAATGAAATTTGGCATAGAAGATTAGGACACCTTCATTTTCGTGCCCTACCTTCTATGGAAAAACTTGTTACAGGCTTACCCAAGCTAAAACCATCTCATGAGGGAACTTGTAAAGGTTGTGCCCTAGGAAAGAATACAAAGGGATCCTTTCAAAATAGCTTGAGTAAAACCCTTAATGTGTTAGAACTGGTTCACTCTGATTTATGTGGACCCATTTCTATACCTTCTAAAGCAGGATTTCTATACTATGTCATATTTGTAGATGACTTCTCTAGGAAAACCTAGATCTATTTCCTTAAGTGTAAAGAGTCAATAGAAATCCTTAAAAGGTTCAAAGAGTTCAAAGCCCTTACTGAAAACTTCTCTGGAAAGAAAATAAAAACCTTAAGGACAGACAATGGGAAAGAATACACCTCTGATATTTTTAAGGAATTCTGCATGAGTGCTGGAATTAAGAGGGAGTTCACAGTTGCCTACAACCCTCAAAAAAATGGGGTTGCTGAAAGAAAAAATAGAACCATTGTAGAAGCTGCTAAGGCAATCCTGTTTGACCAAAACATTGAAACTTCTTTCTGGGCAGAAGCCTCTAGGATTTTTGTCTATATCCAAAATAGATGTCCTCATTCTCATCTTGATAACAAAACTCCTAAAGAAGCCTTTACCGGCATAAAACCTGACATTAGTCATTTTAGGATTTTTGGTTGTCCTGTCTATATACATGTGCCCAAAGAGAAGAGATTCAAACTAGAACCTTCTGGAAAGAAGGAAGTATTTGTGGGTTATAGTGAAACCTCCAAAGCCTATAGGATATTCATACCCGGGCATAAACAAATTGAATTGAGCAGAGATGTCATCTTTGAAGAAGACATTGCATTCAAGAGGGCAAGAAGTTCTAGTGAGACAAAAACCTATTCCCCTAGAGTACCTGAAATGGAACCTGCTCCTGAGATTCAGAGGGAGCATCCTAATGAAATGCCACATGAACTTCCTTCTACTTCAAATGAGAATACAAATGACAACGGCAGAAAAAGACCACTTTGGGCCAGGAAAATGATCAAAGAAGCCGAATACATTGCAGCCTCAATGGGAGCAAGAGAAGCAGTTTGGCTTCGTAAATTGCTTGTGGGACTCTTTGGTGAGCCCTTGAATCCTACAATTATTCATTGTGATAATCATAGTTGTATCAAACTCTCTGTAAATCTTGTCTTTCATGATAGATCTAAGCATATTGAGATCCCCTATCATTATGTAAGAGATATGGTGGAAAGGAAAGTGTTCAGTTGGAGTATATTAGTACAAATGATCAAACTGCAGACATTCTCACCAAGCCTCTCTCTCGAATCAAGGTAGAGCACTTCAGGAAGAAACTTGGTATGGTTGAAATGTAATTTGTTATTTATGTTTGAAATACAAATTGTTTATAAATTGTACTAATATATAAAGATGTTTAATGTGTAAACTCTTTTGTCATGTGTGTGACTCCATGACCTGTATGGGCCTACTCCCCCTGTGTACATTATTGAAAGGTGACAATCTTTCTAATAATAAGCACTTGTATTTGACATTGTAAAGTGACGACTCTACAATGATAAACTATCATGATAGATATCATGTGACTTGATATCTATGGATATGTCATGATAGTATCTCTTGGACACTTTGATTGATATCATGGGACTTGATATCATTTGTAGATCATTGTGATCCTTAAGAGATAATCATGGTGGATATTTATATCCGTGGATATGCCATGAATTATGGTAGACATCATGTGACTTGATGTCAGTGCACATACCATAATAAAGATATGTTATGAAGAATGGCATGTGACTTGACAATGTTGAGAAATCATACCATGTCTTAGATATCACGTGTTAAGGTGATATCTCTACTTATTTGATTTGAAATATCTTCCCTAGCTAGGAGAGAGTGTTAATGAATGATAGCTTCGGTCAGATATGAATGACAATTGTTGTAAGCATCATCATCATTCATACTTGATCAAAGTTTATCATTTATATTGAAATATTTCTGGAAAAACATTTAATCGAATTTATGAGCATACATATAAAATTCAAATTATATATATGATGTTATATTCTACATTTCATTAATCGGAATTTACTTACTCATCTGCCACCTTGTAGAAGGGTATATATGAGTTATACTAAACAATGATAAACGTCTTTATCATAAGCCGCACCCTAAGGGACATGTCCCATGAGTGGACGTGTCTCCACTTGTGGAGACACGTCCTCTCATGAGACGTGCCTCTTAGGGGTGGGTCTCCTCTCTTATTTATGGAGGATCCTTCTTTGATATGCAAACATAGAAATCGAATAATGTTCTGCAATCAACACATTCAAAATAAGAAATTGAAATATGGAAATTGAAAATCTGAACATAGAAGTTTGAGTAGTATTCTTACACTTAGAATTTTCATAAGTCCCTTAGTCTCCCAATTTGATTGAAGATTTGTTTACATTTACAAAAATCACTTGCACATATAATACCCAAAGAGTGTTAATGATCCTTAGCAAAGTTAATTACATTGCTATACATCCAAAGTGGGATTGTGGGATTTAAGTGCCATACTAAAAATTTAAAAAAGTGCCATTTTGTTTTATTCTCCTAGCAAATAGTCAATTGTTGATGAGGGCTCCAAGCTTCTACCAAAGATCCATCTAATTGTTACAAGTATATTACCCTCAATCTTTGCAAATAAGAGAAACACCTTCAATCGACCTATTTCAAGGCAATTGTAGGTCTATTAACTTTTGTATACTTCCTAGACAAAAGTGCATTTTCATTCAACATCATGGTTAAGTTATCCTCATAGAACTTTGTTTCAAAACAAGCATATGCTATCAATTTTGATTTAGACATTCAATTTGGTAACGATGAGACTTCATAGTATACAATATTTATTGACTTTGTGACCTAATGGATGAGGCACTTGATTAACATTCTACTTCACTTATTGAACTAATCTTATTGTCAATTAAGTTGGACAAGTGTGTTTACAAATATCTGGTGTTATTGAAGGGAGCCCACTTTAGATTATATTTGTCTTTGCTTTTGTTATTAGATTTTTAAAAACAAGAATCAATAACATTTGAATACAATGTGCAAAGATATTTTATTTATGGGTCAAATACATGTAAAAATTATAATTTTTTAAAATTGGTTGTAATTGAAAAACATTGTGTAATACTCTCCATTGCACATTGTAAAGCAAAAGTGATAAGTAATTAGGGTTAGAGAGTAGTCATTATATATAGATTAGTTATTCTTTAGTTTAATAAAAGTTGTAAGTCTCTTCAAAGGGTAAAGCAAAAGTAAGTAATTAGGGTTAGAGAGTAGTAACTATATACATATTAGTTATTCTTTAATTTAATAAAAGGTATAAGTCTCTTCAAGAGTTAAAGGGTTTATAATTTTGTATCCAAATACAAAAACAAAAAACAAAAAATCCTCTAATTATGCAACTTCTATGAAATGCAATTTCTAAGCATGATAGAAGCCAATATTGCTCATGAATGGAGCCATTTGGGATCAAATTATTCTATGTCTTTGTCTTCAAGGTATCTTTTGTAGATAAAGATAGTGTCTCCCCATTGTGACATGAGAAAGGAATTTATTTGATGTGAGCTAGGAAGTGGAATGAAGTTTGTGTACATTTATTTTTTACTTGGATGGACTTAGCAATGAACTAATATTGGCCGACTAAGGTAAATTTGGATGGATGAGTGAGACTAATGCTTAATATGGATGGGGAAGATTAAGGAAAAAAATCTTTAGGATTGGACTAATGTTTGATGTGAGTGAGGTGATTAGGACAAAAATCCCAAGGTTTGGATTAATGTGAGATGTGGATGAGATGATCAAGAAAAGCTCCTATGTTTTGAATTAATATGAGATGTGAATGAGATAATTATGATAAAATTCCTAGGGTTTAGGATAATGTGAGGAGGTGGACAAGGTGATTAGGAAAAATTCTAAAGGTTTGGAATAAGGTGTGATGTGGATGAAGTGATTAGGACAAATTTCCAAACATTTAGGATAATTTGAGGATGGTGGATGAGGTGATTAGGAAAAAATCCTAAATTTTAAAATGATGTGAGGTTGGTGGATGAAGTGATTAGGACAAAATTGCTAAGGTTCATGATAATGTTAGGATGGTGGATGAGGTGATTAGGAAAAAATTCCTAAGGTGTGGAATAAGGTGAGGATGTGGAGTGAAGCTAAGATGAAAGGATAAACAAGTAAGAGTTATGTATTATGTATTTAGAGTTTGGGAGGATAGTGGTGTTGGATCTTAGTTGTGATCATATGGTTTGTCCTTGATGTCAAAATCCCTTTCAGTTGATTCTACTTGTTGACTGTTTCAGATTGGTTTCTCATGCTTTATCTTGGTACAATTTTGTCTATATGGCTTACTTGTCTTGGCATTCAGTGGACAGCTTACATTCATAATTTTAATAACTTTTGGTACTGATCAGTTTGAGCTTCGTGCAGTCACAGGTTATCCTTTGTACATTGTTTCGGTGACAGAAAAAGAACATATCAGCATGAGAATACTTGAGAATACTTGGGTCTCCCCGATCCATTTCTCTAATAAACGTATGTGTTGCCTATTGGCAAGACATTTATGATGTCATAACGATTTGTCTTTACATACAGGAAGCTTTCAGCGTGACATTGATCGTGGTCTTGGCGACAAAAGAAAAGTCTATCGGCATGAGATTTGTTCACCGCTGAGAGGTCTTACCGAATGAGTCATGTCTCACCGACTAATACATGATATGGTGCATCGGCGTAACTAATCCCTATCGGCATGTTGTTTCATCGAGTGCTTTGTGTCTTGGCGACCAGCACAAGAAAGTTCATATCGGAAAGAGTTGCGGCATCGATAAGATGTCTTAGCGAAATTGGTATGTCACACTGACTTCCGTTGAAAGATCATATCGGCAAGACTTATTTTATGTCACAGCGATCGGGATCCATCTCCAGGCATCTATCAGCATGACATTCTCTTTTGTTTCGGCAACAGAAAAGGATTATATCGGCATAAGTTATACCATCGGTATGTGGTCACAGCAAAATTGCTTTGTCTCACTGATCAGAGGTTGAATGGGAACATATCGGCAAGAGTTTAAGGCTTTGGTGAAGGGTCATAGCAAAAAGGGTGATGTCTCCCCGACTAATGCATGTTGAAGTCTTTCAGCAGGAGTGTTGTATTCGGTATATTGTCTCACCGAAGATTGTTTGTCTCACCGACCGTGCACAAAAAGGTCTTATTGGCAAAGGTTTTTCTTCGGTATAATGTCATAGCGAACCCTATGGGTCTCACCGATGGAATACATATGGACCTTGTCAGCATAAGCATTGAGTTGTCTCAGCGAACATGAATGATCACGTGGGATTTCGGTAAGACTCATGAGTTTCGATGTAGAGTCTCAGCGAACCCATCAAGTCTTGGTGACAAAGTCAATTGAATGGCTTTCGGTGAGAGGTTGATAATGTCTCGGTGATCTAAGGTGTGTTCGGATTGTTTCAGTATGACACAATATAATCTACGAGAGGTCTCCCCGATGTCAGTATGTTATAGTGACCCGCTTGGGACAGATGGTCTCATTGGCAAGAAAAACCTTATGTCACAGCGACACAGGATGAAAGGATGACTTTCGGTATGACTCAAGCTTTCTACAAGATGTCTCCCCGATGGTTTGAAGTTACAGCGACACTCATAAGATAGAAGGATCATCGGCAAGAAAAACCATGTGTCACGGTGACCAATGTGTATCATGTGGACTTTCGGTGAAACGTGGGGCAATCTACATAACGTCTCCCCGACAGCAGGATGTCACAGTGACTCAGAATGACTTTTGGTAAAATAAAGACCTATCTACAAGGTGTCTCTCCGATATCAAAATGCTATAGCGATAGTGAATGGAACAAAAGGGAATCTCGGTGAGAAAGACTCTTGTGTCTCTGCGACTGAAACAAATTTAACAGAAATGTGATCTCTGGGAAACATAAAGATCTTCGATATGGTTTCTCCCCGACGACAGAAGGTTATGGCGACGCAGAGGGACCAAAGGAACGATCAACATTATAATTGCCTTTGGCATACTTGTCTGGATGTCTCAACGAATGGTTAACGAAGACTCAAAACACTGTGGTCGACTTCATGGATTGGCATCGAATCTCAGAACCGTTACATGGTAGAATATTCATTGAGTTTCCTCTTTGAGCAGTTACGTTTTTGAAATAATGGATGATTTGCAGTTCTCTGGATAAGCGTTACTATTGATTTTTATCATCATCTACAGTCTGTCATTTTTCAGCTTCATATTCAAAAATCAACAAGAGAATTTCAGAATTTGGCGAAAAACACTTTTTGAAGATTTCTTCGTAACTGACAAACTTGAAATGTATATATATAAACCAGTGTTGAAAACAGTAAATGTGTTGCTAGCCTATAATTCTGAGAGATAGTTATTTTGGCCGTATCAAGAGATGTATTGGAAAACTTTGTAATACAGAGTTGGATTCTTAGAGTATGAGGTATATAAGAGCGTTGATTTTCTTGAGCTTACTTGAAAACAGAGTGATCCTCTGATATTATTATTGTAATTCTGAAATCTGAGTAAGGGGTTGGTGCTCCTTGAGATTGGTGTCTCTAAATCAGGGGTTGGTGCTCCTTGAGTTGGTGCTCAGAAATTAGCCTATAAGGCATTGTTAATAGTGGTTTTGAAGATTAAGCCAGTAAGGCAGTTTAGGAGTGGTTTTTATACCGTAGGAGGGTTTTCCACTCGGCAAAAGCTTTTGTCTCTTTGTTCTTCTATATGCTCTCTGCTTTTCTGTGTTGTTGTTTCAATTCACTGTTGGGATTATTACTGTTCTCAATTCTGTTTATGAATGATTACATTCAACTCATGAATGCATTAATCAAAGTAATATTGAGATCAAATCTGAGCCATGTTTTGACAACTGCAAGATATCTCACTCAAATCATATTTTCATAAGTTGTCTAATAGTCTGAGTTAATTTTGTCATATCTTTGTGCTTTCAAAAGTGATTATTCTACTCTATTGTTGAAAGAAAAGGAAATCAGAATGAAAAATCTTGGTCGAAGTTGAAAAAGTGTTGACACTGATTCACCCCCCCCTCTCAGTGTCTGTCCATAACTCCAACAAGTGGATATGTGGACTATCAATTATGAGGGTGATATGGATTGAGTATGGTCTATAGAGATTGGAAAAAAGGACTGAGATTATGGTGAAATGAGGTGGTTTTGGGACTACGGTTTTGACTATGGTCATGGATTTAGATTAAGGATAATAGACTAAGGGAAAAGTGGATAATGGATTACGGTAAAATTGTCTATGAATAATGGAGTTTAAAGGATATTGAACAAGGACTATGGATTGTGGGTTTGGAAGATAATGTTATGGACAAGTGGTACTAAATCAAGTTTTGAAAGTATTTATGGGAGTGGAATATGGGGTATGAGGTAAAATAGGATGGAGTTGTTTGGGCTATGGAAAATGGAATAATTTGATGAGGGTAAGATGGAAAGATGAAATGATTTGGCCTAATGGTGGGCTAGCACTTTGGATGATGAACTAAATTTGGCTTCAACTTTCATTTCAAGGATACCAATTTGGAAAATTGTTTCAAGCAAAAAATTGGATTTTAAATACTTGAATTGGTTTCAAGGATTATGAACAAGCACTTGGTATTCACAACACTCAATCAAGAAGACACAACAAACATAAAATTATTCAGTAAGGGTGTATCAATCCTTGTGGTCCCACATATATACCATTTACAAAGGGTGTGGGTAGCTAGGGAATGCAAAGTCATGGACCACCTATGTACCCCTTACCTTGGAGGCTAAAGCCTTGCCCAAGTTTAGCTCTACCTCTACCACTCAGAGGCATATTGGGTAACTTTTATAGCCTAATAGGTATTCAATGCACTATAGGAAAAGGTGGCCAATGGTCTTATCCTATGTTAAACAAGGCTTTATAAGGTACCCCTAATATACCTCAAGGGTAGGTGGGATCTATATCTATGAACTAGAGCCCAAATACAAGCATGTAACAAGAAAATTTAACTTCACCTTGCTTCTAACAAAAAGGGTGCTCCAAGGTTGTTCCAAACATGATGATGACTCTTTTGAGGTACAAATTTCATTATCCCTCTTTATATAACCCATTGAATTTGTATGGTCGAGGTCATCCTCTAAGGTGATGAAATCCTTAGACATACCTCCTTGAAAGAAAATAAGATAATACTTTATTTTGATCCTCAAGATTGCCTTAGGGGCATGAGAGGTGAGCATACACAAATATCACTTTGAGATTAAAAAAATGTAGTAAATTAATAATCCAAATAAAAACATGAAATTGAATTTTAACCCATTTTTTTTAATATGGTAAAATAAACAATGCATAAAAAGAACCCAAAAATAAATTAAAAAAAAGGTCTATAGTAAATTCTTCAACATACGTCTTGCAAACCATAAAGTTAGAAGTTGCAATCATGTACATATTCAACATGTGAGAAGAAGTGCATTTAAATGTTAGTCAAATAACATAAAATAATTCATTCCAAGAGGAAATTAGCACTAATAGATTGCTTACAATTTTCTAATAAATTTATAAAAAATCATAGAGAGGACTTCTTATACAAAAGTTATGAGTGTTTGAGGTTTCAAATTGAAATGATGATTTGCAAATGCTAAAAAATAACTTAATTCACTATGTAGAGCCCCATTATAGCTTTCCAATTCCTATAAAATTATAAAAATATAATTAGAAATGAAAAATTTATAGGTATTTAAGTGAAAAGTGTTTTTTGGAAAATTGAATGGAGAGGGAATAGTTTAGCCCCCTGCAGAATAGCCCTTGGTTGCCAATATGACCAAGGTTTATGCACTAGGGTTTAAAAGGGGTAGAGGCTAAAGGAAAGTCTCTTATGTGTGGAGGGGGGCCAAGGTCTTAAAATCCCACAATACTAGGGACTACAAGGGAGTGAAGCTCTTGGTCACTAATATGACCAAGAGCTAAACTTCTACAAAATAAAAACAAAAAAAAACTCCTTTTGACCTGCCAGACTAAGTATACAACCACATATTGATCATATATGTGTATATTCCTATATTTCCCATGTACCTATGTGTATATATCTCCTTGTGTATAATTATAGACTTTGGGTTGCATATATATTGTAGACTACTAGGTTATGAAAATTTGACAGATTGTGAACTTATAATGTATTTTTGTGTATATTTCCCATTGTGACTATGCATATGTCATACATATATTTTAGTATAGATAAAACCAAAATTTATACATATTACCCTCACATTACTGTATATGTATCATGGATATCTTTGTATACGTACCTAAAACCTTGATGTACATATTTAAAAAACTAGGAAATATCTATTGTGTATATATCCTTGCATGTTGAGGAATTTGTATACCTCCGTGGGGTGTATATTGTCCAAAAATTATGCATATAAAGTGGTAAGACTATTTATATACTTTTGGGCCTATTTGTGTTAAAACCAAGAGTTTATATTAAAAATTCATGCATACATTACATTATTTATATTTGCCTTAGGCACTATGTATACACCTTTGTAATACACGTGTACTGCATATATACATTGGGCTTGGACATGATTGCAACATGCTCCATACATTACAATTTTTATGGTCATAGATTTTGTATGGTCGTAAGGATTCATATACTAAAAAAATTAGACCCATCCCAAAAAGTGAAAATTTTCCTACAACTAAAATATAGCAAATCATATGTCAAAAGTTTTCTATCAACCTCTTTCAATACAACTTTAATGTCTATTTTACACCAAGATTATCCTTAAAATCTTGACCACCAAAACCACTCAAAATGGAGCAAGAACCTACAAAAAAAAATGTTAAATAAAACCACTACAAACAAAAGGAATAATGATTGACTTAGAAAAGGGGTATAATCCCCAATGAGTTTCCAAAAATGTGCACTTTCAAATTAAGCTCAAGAAAATGGATTAGTAGCATAGGATATTCCAAATCTCAAATACATAGTAAACACTCATGTTAGAGAAAATAAACAAGGATAATGAATAAAGATGCAAATTAAGAATAAACCATAAAATATTTATACCTTCATTGTTCATTTTTGGAAATTCTCCAATGGATGAATTTGGATTCCCTTATAGTCATGTCACTAGTTTGACAATATAGAGGTATTATTAGGTTATTAGCTCATAAAAATGGCAGTATAAGGTTAGCGTAAGAGTGGATTATCAAATGGGAGGGGAGGTCTCTCATCAAATATATTTCCCAAGAAGAAAATGGAGATCCAAGAAGCAAAGTTGAATCAATGGTAAGAATTTTATCCATGGAGAGAATTATTAGTGTCACAAGGGGAAATAAGCTTCAAGATCAAAGGCTATTAATTTATCAAGGTGTAGTATTAAATGAGATACGGAAAGTGGAATGTGATGTGGAAAGGCTAAGCATGCTCACACATGTGTGAGTATTTGAGGTGGAGATGACTCAAAGGTCAAGGGATGAGGTGGAGGATTAACATGCCTCAAAGTTAGCATGCTTAGGCATATGTGAGTAGAGAGTGGGAAAAAATAGCATGATCACACGTGGGAGCATGAAGTGGTTTGTTATGGAAGTCAAAGATGCTTCCAATATGGAATGCTCACACGGGTATAAGAAAAGAGTGGGATGAGTTAGCATGCTCACAAATGTGTGAGCATGGGGGAGATTGAGGACACATGGCAAGAGGAGAATGGTCAAGTTTCATGTAGATGTATTTAATGGCTAGGATTAAATTACTAAGGATTAATGATTATGTGGAATTAAATAATGGAGATAATATTAATGAAATATTTAATTAGCTTAATCATTTAACTAATCATAGATTAATCAATTGATTAATTTGAAGGAATTTGGGATGGTTAGTTAGCCTAGACCAACTAACTAAACAAGTGTTAATTAAATGATTTAGTTAGGAATTTAGTTAGGAAAAAAGGTTTTTTGAATTGATCAATTAGGGCAACAAAAGGGAATTTAAGAATAATAAAGAGCATACAATTAATTAAATAATACATTTTATTAATTTTTAAAGGGAAAGATGAACCTCGTATTCACCTTCCAGTATCTTATGTTTCTTTCTAATTAGATTTTCAACAATTTGATACAACCACATACTACTATTCCTTTAAAGCAAAAATTGATATTGTTGATTTTCCATCACATTAACCCTTAGAGGGAAAAACTTTTAGCTTACATATCTAATTAAATTTTGACAACATAATGGCATGTAAATCAACACTTTAAGAACATGAGAGAAGAAGAATAGAAGAAAGATAGACAAAAGAGAAAAACACCAATATACGCGGGGAAAACCCTTTCAGGGAAAATCCCCGCACTCAAAAGCATCAAATGAATGTATTAATTTGAAACAAAAAAAAAACATGTTACAATACACTTGTAGGATCAAATCCTTAACATGGAGATTTACATCTTGCTTCTTTGGAGGAAATCTGACAACATAACCCTGCAATGAATAATTCTCCTCTCCTTACTCCTCAAGAAAACACCCATATTTATAGAGCTGCAAGATGGACACTTAGAAATGCCACATGTCATTATCCTCTTCACTACATGCATGCAAACCTGATGATGAACATGCAAGGCACCTATCTTCACTTGCTTATGCAAAATGACTCCAATATAAACATGCAAGGCATTTTCATGCATGAAATGGTCCCACTTGACATGCAGCATGCCTCCTTCATGCAAAGGGTCCCACTTATCTAGTCACTTCTATTTCCAACTCTTACACCTTCATAATTTTTCATATGACATGATATGTCATAATCCTATCATAATTAGTCATAATCACTTGCAACTTATGATACATGCCATAAATTGTTCTACAAAGTGGGGTCCACACAGTGGGATGCCTATTTCCACTAATTTAGGATGCATGTCATTCTAATCACCTACCATGTAAGTTGCCACCTCACTGAAGTAGGTCCCATAAAGTGATATCATTGGATGAACATAAAATTACAAGTGTTGGCATAAATAATAAATTAAATAAATCAATGTTAAGAACTTGCAAAGGTTGAGGCACCTTAAACATTATCTCACTTGTCAGACACCTTCCAAGAGCCAATATAAAAACATGATTTTAACTATTAGGAACCAATCAACCAATCAATAAAAAGCATCATCACAACCATCCATGAAACCGCATGAATCTTCAACATTCTCTCATGATACAACAAGATACCTATAGTAAAATCTAAGACATCCACCATATCAATCAAGAACTCCTCTCATCCTCCAACATGCCACCTATGGAAGAAAAGGAACATGACAAGGAGAATATGCACCAATAAAAAGAACATGGTGGTGTTTATTCAATTATATCCCTTTGAACTATTTTGATCTTTTGAAATTCCTAAAATCCTATGTTTTGCAAGGGTTTAATTATATAATTTATATCAGGGCTTTGCAAAAACCCTAAACTCTTATTGAAACCCTAAGTCATGGCTGAACCTTTACACTTTTCTTATAATTGGTCATTCACTATTGGTCCCTATTTCCTAGCCCTTTAAGTTATATCTTTATGGCCCTTTTCTAGTTTGTTTATCGACCCATTTACTAGAACACCAGATGAGCCCGTTACCTCTACGCATTTTAAAATATTATTTAAACCTTTACGCTTTATCGAGTCCCACAGGACACGTGACATCATTTTGCATAGTCTCTTCAGCTCACAAGTGCTTTCCATATTATTTTCTTACTGTGAGCCTACAAAATGATCTTTTTCCTCCCAATGTTGCTATCATGTATGGGTCTTAAGCCAATCAATTCATGTGGGTTTTTTTCAAGCAGTAATATAGGTTGTCTAGTGAAGTCCTTTTTTATCATGCATTGTCGACCCCTCTTTACCTAGTAACTTAAGTTATTCATTTGTGGAGGTGTTGTAAAAGTCTTTAATTTGCCCAAGGAAAGGCCCATCGGAGGGTCCCACCTTCATCCTAGTCAACACCAGGTGTCAGCTTGTAGTTAAGTCGTGCAAGTCATAACCTTCACTAAAGCTTTTAGTATTAGAAAATTCTCTGCAAGCCCTCGAAATGTATCAATTATGTGATATTAAGTTGAGTTTTTGCCATGTCACATTAGTTGCAAGAATTGTTTCCTTTTCATGCTAACTTGAACATTCGTGGAGTAATATTAAGTTGGGCCTTTGTTTCCTTGAACTCTTGAAATTACACGTGTCTTTTCTTTCTCGTTCTTTGTGTTCCACGAAAGAAAGACTTGTCGGAGAAGCTTAAAAGTTATTCCTTTTGTCCTCACAAGCGCCCAAAATGTTGACACGTGTCTCATTTCGACAAAAGAAAGAAAGGGCCTTGCTTTTCGTAGAAAGGATTTCAAATCTTCACGATCGTCGTTGATCGTCAACACATCGATGGTCCACATTAAAAAATGAAGAACGATTACTATTGGTCTTTTGTTCAAGCATGCGAGGAAATTAATGGTGGATTTGATTTGTATCAACCTAAATTTTGCTTGTATTGGCTCAATTACATTCATTTACATCATTCAAAGCAAAAGGTGAAGACATCATAACAAAATTATTGCATATTTCCAAGCAAAAAAAGGTTTTCATGGTATTTTTAGGGCTTCCAACGAGGGAAAAATAGTGAGTGAATTCAATATATCTTTGTGTGTTCTGATACTAAAGAAGATAGATTTATGGTTTGGTATACTTTCAAATTGAACTAGGGTTCTAAAATAGAGAAAATAATTCAAAATTTTAAAGAAATCTTCTTTGAAGTTGTAAAAGTTTAGAAGCCCTAGTTTATAAACACTAAAACCCTAGAAAGGAAACCATGGTGGGTACTTCAAGAGGTGTGGAGGATTGGATGACAACATTATGACTTAGTTGCTTGGGTCATCTAGGAGACCTAGAATGTCCCAAGGGTCGAGAATTCAAGTCGACAAGGTATTAGATAAGAATGAAAATTGTAGGGACCCTATCATTCTAGTTTAGGGGTATGCCCTTTTCAAGCATGCTTTTAGAAAGTGCTTGGCTGACAAAATTATAATATCTAGAGGGCTTGGGAGATTGGTGGTTCCAAAAAATTTCATAAATTTTGACCTTATTAGAGGGATTGCACAGGTATATAACCCTGAGAAGAGGGAATTGTTCACCACAGGTATGAAATTCTTGATGCACTTGAATAGAAACTACATTTTCAAGGTGTTCAACATAAACCCTAATGTACCAATAGACTTGGGGGATTTTACAAGGG
>VDFB02049906.1:0-25272 GCA_007258455.2 Sequoia sempervirens | reverse complement strand
ACCTCCAATAGATCCAAAACTATCAAAGTGAACAAAATCCCTTTGGGTTTTAGTGTCACCCCTCCTATTACCTCTAACAGTGGAGGTTTTGGCGGGATGAGTGGTGGAGGCCTTGGTAGTGGTAGTGGATTCAACAGTAGAAGCAACACTGGTAGAGATGGTTTTGGTGGATGCCATGGTGGTGGCTTTGATAGAGGCCCTACTAGTGGTGGTGGCTTTGGTAGTGGCTCTAGTGGTGGTCACACAAGTGGTTCGGGTGGTGGTTTTGAAGGAGGTTCCTCTAGCCCTATATCTTCTAGTGACCTTATTCTAAACACTCTTCTTCAGAATATGGGTAAGATAAAAATCCAGTTGGTGAGTCTCCCCCAAGCCTTTGCCTAGCATATCTTCCAACCCTTCTTCTAGAATAGCCCATTTTTGGTCAAAATTTTGAATAGCCCCTTCCCTCAAGGAATGGAGATTCCTAAATTTGATAAATACAACAAATGGGACCCATAAAACACGTGTCCACCTTTAACACCTTGTGCACATATTTCTTCCATCACGATGCATTGATGGAAAAACTATTCCCTTGATCTCTCAAGGATATAGTGCTCGAATGGTATTGTTCCTTTCCCAATAATTCCATTTTCTCATTTGACCAACTTGTAAACCAATTCCTATACAATTACAAGCCAATATCAGACCAAAGATGACCTTTTTGGATCTCATCCGGTGCAAAGAAGGAGATAATGAAAAGATTACAAAGTTCATTGCATGATATCAAGTGCTCTTCTAACAAATCTCATATCCTCTGTCCGATTTTGACGTGTAGAAGGTGTTCATAAGGAACTTGCAAAGGCCTTGGTAGGAAAAAAATTCCCTTATGAAATATCCTTCTTTTGTGCATTTTTGTACAACCCTACAAGAGTATCAACAAACAGTAGTTTAGTTTGGGGGATCCTCCTCACACTCCCGTTTTGAAGGAAAATCCATCATATCAATCTATGGGAAAGGAAATGTTGTTGTGAATGTAGTGGCCACTGCGGATGACAATGGCTTCAAATGCAACCAAAAGTTCACAAAGCTAATAGAATCTTATTATTCCATCATGTAGAAGTTGTTGAAGGATAAGATCATAACCTTGTAGAACCCTAAACCTCTTAAGGAACCTTACCCTAGTTGGTATGATGCAAACACCTACCGTCAATACCATCGAGTTAATGGACATGATACTTAACATTGTATGGTACTGCATCAAGGATGGTACTATTCATCTTAATGGAAGCAAACAAAATATGAATAAATCAATGAAAAAAGTGAATAGTGAATTGCAGATATAAACAAACTTGTTTTTGTAACATTATGCTAACATGATTGTCAATCCCACCGATTCTATCACTCTGTCTGAGGCCTATGTTAACATGGTCATGATTACTCCTACTAAATAGCATGTAGCTAGTTTGCTAAATGTGACATTCACGTCACATGACTTGCCCTTAAATAACAAGCCCTCTCCCCTCTACGTTATTGCTCGCCTCAATGGCAACATTGTGACAGGAGTCCTAGTAGACCCCACAAGTTGATTGAATACTATCACAGAAGAGACATTATGGCCTAGCTCACTACATTGAAAAGAGTATGAAGAAAAAAAATCTACCATCTATACATACGATGGACCTTTTCTAAAACCCTATGGTTTGATAAATTTTTCCATCCTAGTTGGACCTAGGGTTGTTGACAAAGTTTTTGATGTCATTCTAGAGTCAAATCTCTTTAGAATGAAGATAGGCATACCTTGGCTAGCTTCCATGAATGGAATATCCTCTGTAATCTATAAATATTTAAAATTCTCCCATGAAGGTGTTGTGCACATAGTGCATGGCATTGGATACTATCCTTTAGTGTCTCATGGGGGATATTCATTAGACTATTTTTGGCCTACCTCAGTTGGTCAGCTTCCTCCAAGAATGGACGTACTTTACAAGAATTACGTGAAGTATAAGACCAGGGACAAGGAAAAACCAAAATTGTCTCTTACTATAGCACAATAGCCATCTACCTCCTATTCCCAAAAAGGAAAGGAGAAGCTTGCCTCCTCTCAGGCTAACTCATCTGCTCCCCTTTCTTGGGAGGAGTATTGGATGAGCAAACTTGGTCTTTATCCATTAAGTCCAATGATACCTCCTTGACATAGACCCAATATCAGGATATCAAATCTCCCTATTGAGCCTCTTGGACCTTGGTATTATTTGTATGTGAGGAAGAAAGGTCCTAGTGGGGAATCCTCTGTCTCGGCCACTATGACCCCCTACCGCTTTTGCTCCAAAATCAATAAACAGGAAGAGGCCCATTGTCAAGGAACTTGAACTGACTCACCCCATTGTCTACCAGCCTATTCCTCCTGCTCCCATTCACGAGTCTATTCCTTCATCAGAAATGACTATAGTTGACAATCTAATGGCTAAGTAGTAGCCTTCTATTCCTTCACAACCTTTGACCTCCTGTTCAAAGAGTCACAAAAAATTCCTTGTGTGTGAGTGCAAGCATAGGAAAAAGGCTCTCATGGCTGAGTAGGCCACCTTGTAGAGGAAGGAAGTGGAGATGACCACCCCTATATCAGGGCCTCCTATCATGTACTCCACTCTCCTCCCCTCTATTTCAGTTCAATCTAGCTCTGCATTACTTCCATCTTACGCTATGAGTACAAATGTGCCTAAACCTAAAAAGGTGTAGGTGTTCATCACTCCTTTAGTGGAGCCACCTTTTTTGATGTCCCTTCCATATGTCCCACCTTTCCCGAAACCTATAGATATGATGAACTCTTTGGTAGTATCTACTATGGTTTTCTCTTCATCCTCTTCCTCTACACCTCTCGCCTCATCTGTAGGGAGTTTATGCCTCCCAATGGAGAAAAAGGTGGAGATTGGTCCTTCCAACAATGAAGGATGTAAGAGGAGCCTTCTCCAAAAGGTGGTCCTGCATTGACTTGTTCTATCCTAGTGATGAAACCAATCTGGATTCCACTAAGTTTGTCACCACTGTCAAATCATTCGGCAAGCCTAGCGGTGAATCTCAAGTGCAACCTTCTCCATCCATTGAGGTGAAACATGACACTCCTATAAAGTACATGTTTAACTCTTTGGATGAAGTTCTAGAATTTTCAACGATTTTCACAAAATTGTTGACCTTAGCTCCATAGGATGTTGACAAAGAGCACCTTGTGCGGCCTTCTTCCCTAGCCCTTGTTGCAGGAGGGTCAAACACTCCTCTTAACATTCCACCACTTTAGGCTCATCCTCCTTCACTATATGATGATCTAGAGTGGGAAGTGGATGACCTCTTGGTCAATCAATGCTAGGGGGAGGCCCCTTCTTTATCTTTATATTAGATGTGTGTGTGTTGGGATGTGTTCCCTTGTGATCATGCTATGTGTTCCTGGATGACCCTTGTCACCCTCATTGTTTCTTAGCTATAGGAATGGTTTTTGTGTCATAAAACTTCCTCTATTTGTATCATCATTCTTCCATGTTTGTAATTGATTTTTGGTAAATTGGGGATGATGTAAAGCATTGGGGGCATTTAGGCTTCCCTTCCATGTTCACCCAATTTTTTATTTTTACTTTGTCTTCTCATGCATTCTTCACATGGTCTCATATAGTAGGGGGTTGATGATAGATCATTTAATATACTATTATTATACTTATATATTTATGAGTAGTTCTGACCCTAAAATATTAGGCTAACCTTGTGCCCTTTATGTTTTTCTCTTTTTCTCTTTTGTCATATTTCTCTCTTCTTTGCTTGAGTTGTCCCTCTCATGTGTGACAACACCAATTCTATCATACTTTGATTCTCAAAAAACAATTTCATTCATTTCTAAAGAATATTTTCTCAAGAATCTTCACAAAATTCTTTTAAAAGAATCACATTCTCTACTTGAAACCCTAACAGAATGTGTTTCCTTCATCATGGGTTCATAAAGAAAGAACTTAAAAACCTTCCCTTCAAGGTGGGAGCAGCTTTGAACTTCCCCTTGTGTGGGGGAATTTTCTTCCTTTCGAACTCCTTGATGAAGTGGACATCTTTCAAAAGGATTCCTTGATGATGAATTGATTCGAGAAAGAAACATCTCCCCCATGATTTCAAACAAGACATCCCTTAAGTGGACCCTTTCTTTACGTTGAGTTCTTGAGGGGCCCCTTTGAAAGTTTTCCAACTTGTTGATAGTCTATGTGGCTATTTGCTTTGTTTGCGTGACCGCTTTCTAACATGTTCTATCTATGGGTAGATATGTCACTTTATGGGTGTATCTGTGAAGTTTATTTCTAACTTTGTGAAGTCCCCTTTCTTTGTGTTTCCTTCATGTGAGATATCTTAGTGGATACCTACAGGTCTGTAGGTTTTTAGGGTGCTTCTTTTGAGCTTCCTCCATGTGAGAGATCTTCGGGGTGGCTCCCTTAGAGGTCTTTGGGTTTCCTTCATGTGAGAGATCTTGGAGGACACCTTCCTTGTAGGTTCATGGTTTTGTAAGGAACTTTTCTAGGTTTCCTTCATGCGAGAGATCTTGGAGAACACCTTTAAGGTAGGTCTATAGGCCTATGAGGTGCTTACTTCTTGGGGATTCCTTCATGTGAGAGATATTGGGGGTTGCCTCCTTACACGTCTGGGAGCCTGTAAGATGATTTTATTCTACAACTTCATAGTTCTATGGGGCTATGAAGTCCTTTACTTGTCTTGTGCTCTCAAGTTTTCCAAATCATGATCTACTTCCTCAATGGTTCAAGTATTCATTACTAACCCTACTACCTTTCCAATCAAATTTACTGAAGCACTCATCAGTATTCATGCTCACTAAAGTGTGGGAAAAATGTATAGGAGAAAATTTGCACCCCTTACACAAATTTCCCTTTTACACTTCCTCACCTTAGAAAACCAAATCCAAAGGTGAAATTCCACATCAACTAGCTACCTTCGTTCCACTTGGCATACATTTTTTGCATCAATAGAGGAATAACTGTCGGGGATGCCCACACGATGCGTAGATGTCAGCATGAAATGCTTATGCACCTGATGGATTCTTGCATCTAAAGTTGGCAGAGGTGTTACACTTCCTATTAGGAATGGTTTGTAACATCCCTCTTCAACCAACTGACCCATAAATTCCTTATTCTTTCTCATTCTTCATTCATCTCATCTCTTTCACAATCCTCTTGCAATCTCTAATAACTTCTTACATTCTCAGCCTTCATTTCACTCTCAAGCAACACTTTCACACTCCATAGAAATAGTAACAACACTACATCAACTCTATAGAGAAAGTGTGGAATAGACCATTGTAGCAAGGGTTTGAGTCCTCTTTTCTCCTCCATTAACAAGTGAACTCTTGGTAGAGGTGGTAATAATTTTCACTCGTCTCCTCTATGATTTGGTTGAGTAGAAATTTATTATTTTGTAGTGTTTATTGTGTTCTATACTTCCTTTTCTTCTTTATCATACTTTTCTCTATCATTTCTATCTTGGCTATCTGTGGAGGTGGAAACACCAAAACAAGGGTCTAACTAAGGCAGACCCCTATACAACCTCAAAAAATATCTCCTCTTTCTTGTGTGTAGGTGGATGTGCATTTGGAGCTAGCTGGTGAATAGGCTCTTTTGTGAGATCATATTTATTACCTTAGCTTTAATATATCTACTTTATCACATTTGTTTGTATTTATCTAATTTCATAGTTTTGTTTTGTCCTCTTAAAAATCACTAGCTAGATCATCACCTTGTTTTGTGATGGTTCTTACTATATTTTTGGTCCTCTAGTCGTACAGATGCCAGTGCACCTAAGAGATGCCAATGTGTCGCACTATCATCCCAAGACTGCACTTTCATCCTCAAGTAGAGAGCTACTCGAGGTGTAGAGTTGAACTAAAAAACCAACTCACCTAGCCCCATTCTAGATTTTTGGTCTACAGAGTGATTGAAGGACCTTATAGTCCTCATCATTCTCATCCCTCATTTCAAGAAACCCCTTTATAGTGAGGTAAGTTAGGGAAACCTTCCTCTCTTGGCTCTCTGTGACTTGGTTCCTTCAACGTGGTTGGTCCCCTTGTATTACAACTGCATCTTGAAATTTTGAGCGTAACTATCTATATTTTCTTGTGCAAATATGATTTTTCTCATTTCAAAAAAGAAGTGGCATCTTAAGAGACTTTTTTGTGTCATTGATCCATGCACTTACCTGATAGAATATTTACTTTCAAGATATGTGGTTTTTTTATGGTTAAAAATGCATTGCATAAGTACAACATCCCCTCTTATGAGTTTAAATTAGAGTACAACAATGAGGTCATTAAGAAAAATGTTAGTCACCCTTCTACTATCTTTCATAGTTATGAGAACATCTTAGAGAAAAAGGATCAAACCATTAAAACAATCCTTAATATTACATTGCTTATCTCAAACCCTACTATCTCTCCCATTTGTGAGGATTATATGATACAAGAAGATACAAGCATAGAAAATCATGAAAACCATAATTTTTCTTCTCCCGATACCTCTCCTACTAGTGATGAAGGTATCTTGGTGAAAGAAGACACAATCACTGAGAATCATGAGAGTCTGGATTGTCTCTCTCTTCCTCCATATTGGGAAGATATTATGACACAAGAAGATGATATCATAGACACATTTCTAGACATCACCCTACCTAGTATGCACTCATCCCTTTCTTGTGAGAATATTTTAGTAAAAGAGGATCATATCATAGATAGCCATGACAACCAGACTTTTCCTTCTCCTAAAATTCCTCGTCAATGCAATGAAGATGATTTGGTGTTAGAAGAAGCACCTATTAAGTTTCATGAGAATCTCTTTCCTCCCTTCCCTAATGCTCCTACCATTTGGAAAGACCTATTTGGTAAGCAAGGAAATAATAGTTGTCCTTATTTGGATGCCTCCCCTAATTGTGATGAAGCTACTTTACAAAATCTAGCCATGGAATGTGATGAACATCTTACAAGCTCTCCTACTATGGTAGATAGTATGGCACAAGATAATGAGACCTTAGAGAAAAAGGATAAATTCATGAACAATCATAACAGTCAAATGGAGCCTTCTCCTAATATCCCCACTATTGATAAACAAGAAAATATAACCATTGATAACTCCCTCACTTGGGATGAAGTCATTTTAGAAGAACCAATCGTTGAATGTCATGAACATTTAGCTTGTAGTTCTCCTAAAAACTCTCCTTCTAAAGAGTATATCATGGTGCAATAAAATGATAGTGATATAGTTTCCTTAGATGAATATGATGAGGTAACATTAGACTCTCCTTCACTAAGGGATGCTAATTTTATTGAACCTCAACTCATCCCTTACCCACCTTCACACAAACCTCTAGCTCAAAACAAACTTTAACTTATCCTTTACCTAACTAAGAATAATATTTCATAGCATCCGAGTTATAATACCGTTTCTCATACATATAACACTAGAAATAGTGCACAACTATGACAAACACCTTCACCATCCCTCACATTGCCCAACCCTATCTTTCCTAGTCCTCCTCATCTGCCTTCACAAAGTGGAAAGGAGTATGGCCTTCTTGAACAACTTAAGGACACTCCTACTAAAATATCATTATGGGACCTCATTCGAGCATCCCCTCACTATCATAACATAATTCAACGTGCTTTACAACAAGTTCCTATCCCATGTAATGCACAGCTAAATGATATATCAGATATGATTCAAAGAATAAATGTTGAAATTTTTTTCAACCAAAGTGAGATCCTTCCATTGGAAGTGAAAAAAAGAAATGGGTATGTGCAGGATCATCATGGAAAAAACAAGCCCTTAAGTGGAAAAAAAATCAGAGTTAGGCAACTTGACACAAAAATTTGAATAAGTTAAATATATTATTTAAAAAATATGTAAGAATAGAATCTGTAGCAAATTGAATGTAGTTTCTAAAATACTAGGTTTGTTTTAAAAAAAAGAAAACTATTTGGTGAAAAATTGAAATTTCAATGCAGTAGTACTTAAATTTTAGGGAAAAAAGGAAGTAGCTATCTATTTGACCACCGTAACCACAATAAAATGATAATATTTTTTTATAAGATTTTAGATATAAGTAGATGACTCATGTCTCGATGTGATGCATATTTTTTTGTAATTTTTTTCCAAGTAAATAATTAATTATGAATTTTTTATTACAAATTTTTAAAAATATAAAAAAACTCGTATGTCTGATCACCTTAACTTGGTCAAAAATTCATGAAATTCAAATTTTCTTTTGTTAATCCTATAGTATGCAAAGCATAGAATGCGATGCATGTTTTGGATTCAAAAAATTTGATACCGTTTGAAAGCTATAGATGTTTTTCAATCAATCTATCAATGAGGACTTTAGTTGTAATTTCAATAAAAAATGAATAATAATTAATTATTAAATTCAAAGTAAATCATAATTTATATTGGTGGAAAGCTAAGAATCTCCTTTAAAAAACCTTTTCGTTTCATCAATTTTGGGTAAAAAAAAGTTGTTAGCCACATACCCATTGTATTGCCACTTTTTGGCCCATCATGATCCTACACATACCCAAATGATGCTTTCATGATAATAGCTAGATACAATATAATATTGATAAATTGAAACCTTTTCAAACATGGATCTACTCTTAATGTGTGTAGCATAAACCTTTTGGATAGGTTTGGTGTGGTTAAATCAATGATTGAACCTAATTCTTTATCTATTCATGGATTCAACAATGTAGGAAAACAATTGCTTGGTGTGATCAGTTTACCTATTATAGCTGGAAAGGACACATTAGAAACACCAATCAATGTTATGCCTTGCAATCTTTCATATAATATTCTTTTAGGAATACCATGGATTCATGTAATGAATGGGGTGCCTTCTACTCTTCATCGTATAATGAAGTATGTCTACGACAACAATGTGTACATTCTCAAAGCTGATCCTGAACCAAAAAATTCTTTGAACATTGAGAAAAATAAGGAAAATAATTTGAAAAAATTGACACCAACTACACAAGCAGAACCCATGCAGCAAAAAGATAAAGAGAAACATATTGAGGAAGTCATGAAACTATTAGAAAATGATTGGGGTTCCTTAGATTTTGAACCATGTATAGGAGAACACAAGATCATAAACAAAGAATTTGAAAAGGGAAAAGAAAAGGTGGTAATTTCAACAAAATATTTGGAAGACCCTTTGAAAACATCCACTTCAACCACTTTAGCATAAGACACAAGCTACACAACAAACTTTGATGAGATAGACTACCAACAACCACCAAATACAAAAGAAGTGAAAAAACTTTATGGAAAAGATTATGAAATTATGAAACAACTTGGATATAGTGGAAAATGATGTGGTGCTAGAGAACAAGGTATCCATGTCCCTATAGAGCCTCATAGACAAGAAAATACTACTCGTCTATGTTATTGTCCCTCAAAAGCAACAAGCAAGCCTTCACTTAATATCAACACTATTACAAAAGATTAATTTAAGCGAACTTTAACATTAGTGCATCCTAAACTAATAGGCACTAGTGATCTTGATTTGTATCCTTTGAAATAAATGAAAGAAGCACATAAGTATTCACTTAATATCAATGTCATCACACAAAACACTAATGATTAGAGTTTGTTAGATTTTACAGCTTCCTTTAAAGAAGAGAATAAAATATCACAATCTAAAGATTCTTGTGTAAGTATTGAATATTGTACTAAGCAAGAGATATATTTTTCACAAAATAAAGGAACATCTTCTACTATTGATCAAGAGAGTATCTTGTTGAGACTTCTCCAAGATTGTTTGATATCTCTCCCTCCAAAAACACGAAAGAAATTTTACTACAAAACTTCATCTTGTGCATATCATAGAGTCCATGGTCATTCTACTAATGAATGTAAGGCTTTGACTAATCAAATTTAACATTTTAAGGATTGTGGTGCTCTTCCTTATGTTGAGGCAACTAGTTCCTCTTTTCATTTTGGCTCATCCTTGTCCTGCACTAAGTGGGGGAAAGTGGTTAAGTAGCCTTGTCCTTGTATGCCACTTTTTGTTGTCTCTTTTGGCTAGTTGACTGCCTCTCATGTACATATAAGAGCAAGCTTGGGATGTGAATGACATTCCTTAAGTTGGCTCACATGTGATGCACTTATTCATGACATAGTTCGATTCAGAAGCACATGACTAGGCATAGGGATTTCTGAATAATCTCTCATATCTCCTTCTACTTTAAAGAAATTGCTCACAACAATGGTTCTAGCAATTGACTTAAATTGGGGGCATACACTGATACTCATGTTTCACTATGTGATTTTCTTTATTCTTGTGATGCGTCCTTTTCTTGGTGGTGTAATTGGGTTCGATTACCTATGAGATTGTGAAATTTCTTTGAATTTTCCTCTCTTGGAGGTATTAAGTATGATGTTCCCTAAGAAGAGACCTTACATGAACTAAGAAAAATCCCTTTGAATGTACCTTATACTATTTCGCATTTACAATAACCATTATATGGCTACTTTGCATAATACACTTTGCATTCCTATGGAGCCATCTTTTTTGTTCATGAGTTTCAAGCATACGAAGTTTTTTTTGCCTCATGAAGCACAAAGTTCATTGTTGCATGGCTCCTTATCAAAGATATCAAGGGGGTAGAACTTTGGTATGGTTGGATGGGAAGCCAAATCAAGGCATGAATTTCCCATAGCCACTCATGTGTGTGTTGTGAGTGCATATTGACTGCTTGTACATGTGTCTTACCCTTTTGGATTACATAGCCAAAAGATAGCCTAAAGTTCCATTTCCTTAGAGTGAGCATGCATTTTTGGAAAAACAACTTAGATCTGATACACATCACTTTGGAAAAATGATCAAGGCTTGATCCACCTTTTCTTTCTTTTTCTCTCATCTTTATCTCTTTGATATTGCATTTTTGTGTATCTTGATGCTGCATATAATATACCTTGTGTGCATCTCTTTGTGCTTATGTTTGTTTGACATAGGATCTTGAATCATAGGGCCTTGACCACTCTCTTGATATTTTTCATCCTAGACCATTTGCATCAGTACACATGGATCCCTCTTCAATGTTTGATTTAGTTTGAGTTTGCAGTAAGTTCATCTTCTCACTAAAGTGGGGGCTAGAAGTAATGACATAAATTGTATGCCCTTCTTGAAGATGGTAAAATTTCTCACATAATCTAGGAAAGGTTAACATTAAAATGGACCTAATTTCACCTTGATCTAGAGTTTTAATGTATTTTACACATTCACATTAGATTTAGGGTCCTTCTAAGCTAAATAGACCTAATTTTTCCATAATTTAGTGTTGTAAAGTGTATTCATTTACACCTTCACATTAAATTTTGGGCCCTTGTGAACTAAATGGAATTAATTATTTAGTATTTAGGTTGTTGTAAAGTTTTGTACCACACTTTCATACTAATCTAGGGTTTCCATTATTAATTGGGCTTCTTTATGCCTTATTTGGCCTTATTTTGCATCCACAAGCCTTAGTTAATGCATGTTTTCAAGGATAATTCTGACATAAACCAACATCCAATAATAATTCAGGTGCTTTTAGGTTGTGTGGTTCATATTTAGTGATCTAGGACTCATATGCCACCTTGGGCATATGAGTCCCACCTAGGTTTTTGGGCCCCAATCCTAATTTTACATCATTCTAAGCAGTTTTGAAAAATGTGTCCCATAGTTAAGCCTAATGGGAATCATACGCCACTTCTGGCATATGAGTCTCATGTGGCCCAAAATTAAATTTAATTCAAATTCTTGGAGGGATTTTATTCTCCTAGATTTGATGTCATCTTGTAGTGTTGTAATTTAATCTTTTATGGCATAAACAAGTATAACTACATGGTTATTGAACACTCATTTTCACTTAGGACTTTCAAGAGATCATTCCTAATCAAATGTTTATGATAACAAGACTTCACAAGAGTGTCAAGGGATTTTACAAGAGAATTTATAGGGAATTCAAGGGAACAATTCTTCATCATTTGTTGTTGTAATTCAAGATCCACCATCAAGTCAAGATCATATTGCATTAAGCATGTTGTTGAGCTAGTACATTGTAATGTAGCATTCAAGATCCATCGAGAAACATTTTTTCATATCAAAGTTCAAGATCCAGATCTAAATTATTCATGGCCATTTCATGTTAGATTATAGATTTACAAGAAATCATTCAAGGTATCATCATTGTATATATCATATTTCTTACTTCTACTTCATTATTTCATTATTTGGTTTAAGTAACTAAAAGGGGTTTGACTAAGGAAAACCCCCATTTCCTAACAATCAACAAGATTTCCTCTCTTTAATGTGTGACTATAGGTTTATAGATTGAAGAAAACTGGATTTGAAGCCTTCACAATTACCAAAATGACAAACTTGCAAATGTTGTCATAGTTGTCATGAAAAGTTGTCAAGACTTGCAGAAACTTAGATCTAGGGAAAAAAATCTATACAATTTGCATGAAATCAGTGGGAAAGAGCTTATTTGATCCATCTTCAAAGGCTTGTAAAGTTTCAGTTCAAGATTCCACTCTTGGGACACTTCGTGACAAAATAGGACACTTTGCGACACTCTGGGCATATGAGTCCCAATTAGGGTTTTACGAATCAGTTTCTGGGTTTTATTCCTATTAGTTTGCAACTATAGATTCCAAATTTTAAGCTCCTCCAGACCCACCTAGGACCCATATACCACAACTAGTGTATGAGTCTCAATGAGCATTGAGAGTGCGGATTTTAGGGTTTTGGAGCTTGTTTTGATCACATCTTTCCTCCAAGTGCACCTCTGCTCATTCTCAAATTTTCATTATGTATTTTAGTTCCATTCTCTAGGTCATCTATTTAGGTTTTTCATGTCATATTTTTTATTTCTTGTATTTCCAAACCCTAGCTTGGTGGTGAACCCCTCTTTAATCTCTAATTAGACCCTAGGACAACATTTAACAAATCTCTCTCCTTCATTCTGTTGATGTTTTTTTCTGCACAACTTAGATAGAAGATGGAAATCCTATCTCTCTTGAAAGGTAAATCTCTATCATCAAGCCTCAAGAGATAACCCCAATGTCTCTAATGTTAGGTCTTTACAATGCATAAATAGCTCATATAATATGTGAAAATGTTGGTAATCACAAAGGGACCTTACTAACAAATATTGGATCTTAGAACTTATCAGATTTTGCAATATGGTGATACTTCAAATCTTAAATCTAACACAAATGATAAAATAAAAGGAAAAAGATAATGTTTTAAGAGAGATACTAAACCTGAAAATAACCCCTAGAGTCAACAATGCAAATGATAAAATTCTTGAAATGGACTAATCCCTCAAAACCAATTCCGGTTTAACCCAGATTCAATCCACGATCTTACAAGAATAGTGCAATCTTCTAAGGTAATAAATATTTTCAGACTGTAAAGCATACAATCAAAACAACCCACATTTTTCAATTGAAATGAATAAACACTCATAATTGAACTTAGCACACTAATAGAAGGTTCAATCTAACTTTACAAAGCAACTCACAATCAACCAACTACAAAAAGTATGGACTAGGGATTGCTACGAACACTTCAAGCATGAAACCATAGACAATATTGAATCATCTAACCTTAAATATAACATATACCAAATAATTTCAAAGCAATTCAAAAAGATAGAATAATAGAAACCATGCAAGATAAAATGAACACAAGAAGGACACCAAATCACAATGTCTTTACTTGCATTAAATCATCCAAAGTAACAACAATTCTAGTCTTTTGTTACAACACTTGCTCAAAATTAACTAACTCCTAACTTCCTACTCTATCACTTAGCTCGCTTCAAAGTCTAATTGTCTAGCCCTTACAAATGAGATAGAATTCCCTATTTATAGAGATTACATTTTATGTCAGCCCAAAAAGGGTTACAAGAAAAATTGGTTGCAAAAGAAGGTTGGCCAAGATAGTTCTAGAATAAAACTATATTTGCATTAAATGCTTGAACTCATCCAGGTTGGCTTGGGTTCTCCAATATAGCCTGGTCCAATGCATGTGAAGAATGAAGAAGGAATAATGGGAAGCACAAATTTTGATGAAGCCTTGCATTAAATGGTCTCCCTCTTATCTTTATCTCACCCCATTTTATCTTGCACCATCAAGAAAGTCTTCTCCAAGTCAGCCAAAGGTGGAATAATTAATATTTTAAAGTTCCTTTCAATAGACTTAAAATCTTCCCTTGCTTACTTGACTATTTTCTCCCATTTCACTCTTAGGGTTTGGTGCCTATCCATGACTGAAATGTATGTCACCACATCATCCAAATGGTGAATTGTGACTGGTCCATCATCTATTGGGACATAAACATCATGATGTCAGTTTGTTAAATGTTCCAAGCTAAGATGCCTCAGTGTAGACTTCTTCCTACCAGTCATGACTTCTAAAAATGAAATACATTTACTATATATGTCAATCAAGGTGCTCTCTATTTCTTTTCCCTTCCTATGAACTTCCTTCAATATTGTCTATCTGATCTATAGAGCGTCATACCATTCCTATGGTTCTACAACTTTTGAAGAGAAAAGGATTCCATCACCTACCAACCTTTCTTTAGTGTACTCCATGATGGCCTTTTTTCTCTGTAGCAGGAGATCAACATCTTCCTTGTCTTGAGCTAACACATATTTCAGCCACTCCACTGACCTATGAGAATCTCCAACAATTGACAAGATTTCTTTGATTGCATCATCTCCTCTGGTTCCCACCCCATTCAACCAATCAAGTGTGATCTGAGTTGAGTTATTCATCCATTCAAGTTCATTGACTGCATCCTTAGGAAATAAGCCTTCAGGGGTCATTCCCTCACTTCCTATTGCCTACAGGGGTTTCATGAAATGCTACACATATTTACACATATCATTTAGTTGTTTTTGTAGCTTCTACTTCTCAAAATGGCCTGGGAAGATTCTTAGAATTCTTCCTTTTGATCTTTTCTAGTGGGCCCTAGGTTCAAGGTCTGGGTTGTATATTCTTGAGAAGAAATCTCCCTTCTATCTTTCTCTGTGCAAGGGGTGGCAATGTGAATGATCCTATTATCTGCTTCATCACTAGTAATTTTGGAGATCACCTTGGCTTTCTTCTTTTCCTTCCCCTTATCAAATGTTTGCCAACAACTCATCCCAATTCAGAGGGGTATCATCTATGACCACCTACTTACTCTCCAATCTCTCATTGAGCCAGCTAGCAGTAGTGGAATCTGACTAGTGCTCACCTTTCTTATCTTTATCTTGTTGATATTTGGAGGATTCCACGTTCAAATTCTACTCAACTAAAATTTCTTCAACTTTATCCTCCTCTTCATCCTTATGTTCTTTCCTTTCTTCTATATTTTCATCCTTTTTTGTATTATGTTCCTCTTCCTTATGCACTGGTGAATGGGTCGTTACAAGTATCTCTGCTTTCTCAGAAGACTTATCTCCTTCATCACCAACAGGTGAGTACTCATATATCACTAAAGGAGATTGCAAGATTCTTTCTATCTCGGCCTCAACACTATGGAGTTCACCTTCCTTGAATCCACCTACATCTTCTTGATGGTCACTATCCTTTGTATGTTTGGAATCATGTTTCTCATCATGTGACTCATGAAGAGGAGGGGCATTTTCCTGTTGTTCCACAGTAAAAACGGTTTTGGAAACACTCCCTTTTGGTGCACTGTCCTTTGGAGAGGGAGTTCTTGATCTTCTGGAATAGACTTGTGTCCTCTTCCCAGAACTCTCCACATTCACAACTTGATGGCCTACTCCCTTTTCTCCCTTGAAGGGTTCATCCTTCTTCTTTAGAGTTCTTGTTGTATACACTTAAAAATGGTCATATCACATTGTCTGGTAATTAATTAAATATTTTTAATATTTAATTAAAATCTTTTGATTCTATCTACATATAAATAAATTTAAATAATTTATTTATATTGTTCATGATTTCATTTTGATTAAATATTTAATCACCTTTTCATGTTCATTTCTTAATTAATTAAATAAATGTTACAATTTATTTATATTAATTATCATATCTTATTCAAATAAAGATTAAAATATTTTAATTCTTTTAAATATCATTTGTAATTAAATATTCCAAAATATTTGATTATTTCCTCTAATCCAATATTCATTCTTAAATCATTTCAAAATTCCTCTAATTCAATTCAAAAATCTATTCATAATTAAATATTTCCAAAAAAATATTTAATTAAATTCTTCTAAATATTTCAAAAATCTTCTAAAGTCACATCATGATTAAATATTACAAAATATTTAATTAATTCTTCTATAGTTTTCAAAAAAAATCAAAAATCAAATATCAAAAGCAATAAATGAAATTAAATAAATTTAAATATTTATTTAATTTGGGATTTATCTTCAACTCCCGGGAAACAAACTGCCAAAACAGAAAATTAAATTTCTCTGTTTCTGTGCAGGCTTGTTCCCGTGGGTTGAAGATAGGATTCCATTCTTCTCTCCAACCTCTCAACCTCCCCCATTTTCTTCTCAACCTCTCAATCTCTCACCATTCAAACTTTCCAGACAAATTCACAGCCGTAGATTCTTGCCAGCCGGGATGGAGCCTGCAAAAAATCTATAAATACAGCTGCCGGGAGCTCCAAAAATATATAGAATTTGAAGCAAGTAAACTATAGGCAAATTGCATAGTATTCCCAACATTCATAGAGCATTTTCATAGCAATAGCATAGAATCATACTATGACATTTTTAATTCACAGCCCCTGTACATAATCTACATCCCCTGTCCATATTCATCTGCATTTTCACTTTCATCAGCATCTAGAATAGTTCTCTTTTGCATACTCGTTCTGCAGCAGCCATTTGGAGAAGCTTACACAATCTGAGAGCCAAAAAGCTTCAAAAGAATCTCTGTGGATAGAGAAAAATGGGACGGCTCTGAAGGAATTTTGTTTGTTTAAATTTAATTTAAATTTCTTTAGTTTAAGGTTTCATTTAGTGTTTTATGTTTTCATTTAGATTATAATTAAGCATTATACACATTTTTGGCGCCCACCGTGGGGCTCTTGCCCCCTTTTTTAACATCTTTTTGCAGCTTTTTTTGGATTGATTACAGGAAAAACAGCGGAATAGTGCAGACGACACGTTTTTGGAAGAACACCTCCAGTTTAGCGCCTATGACTACTATTTCAGCGCCCGTGACTAATCTTTCAGTGCCCGTGACTAATCTTTCAGCGCCCGTGACTAATCTTTCAGCGCCCGTGACTAATCTTTCAGCGCCCGTGACCACTATTTCAGCGCCCGTGATTACTGTTTTAGCGCCCTTGACGACTGTTTCAGCGCCCGTGACATGTATTTCAGCGCCCGTGACGAATATTGCAGTGCCCGTAATATGTTTTGCAGCACAAATTTTTAGAAGATTGTAATCAGTAATCTGTAACTGTAGTTTAGTCTAACTGACTCCGACGCAGCCGCGGACAGTTATTAAAAAAATAAAAATAAAAATAAAAATAAAAATTTATCAATCCTAGGATAGTCATCTAAAGCATAAAATTAACCAATCCTAGGGTAGACATCTAAAGCATAAAATAAAGCAATCCTAGGATAGACACTTCATTTTTCAATTTAGGCTTAAAATGAATTTTCTGTTTATGTGAAGCAATATCTTCACTTAGTTAGAAAATTTTTATTTTGGTGCTTAACAATTGAACCTAGTGTTTGCTTTGTTCTCAGTGATAGGCCTATGCTCTCCCCTTAACTAGGTGATCAAAATGCCAAACTCACTTATTTATTTTTTATGCATCTTTAAGCTTTATTAAAACCTTGTAGAGAGCCTGCTCTTGTGGGAAAAAGTACTCACCCAAGAGGAATGAATCAAGTGGGTTCAAGCCAAAGCCAGGCTATTCCACCCCACTATAAAATTTAAAGCAAAATTGGGGAAACCCTCTTTTGACTGTAGTGTGCATTGATAACCATCCCCAAAGCCTTTGTTCTAAAGGTAGGGAGGTCTCTCGAGGGAGTCTATCATTTGCCGCACCGAACGGAAACCCTTACTACGAACCTAGTGTAGTAACTAACGAGTCAGTTTCCAAACATTGTTTCAATCACAGGCAGGGGAGGAAGAATCTACCTCAAGATATCACCATAACTGCCAAGGATTGTTTGCTCGGGGATCCTGTATTCACTTCCGGCACTCAGTATGCAAAATGGAAAAAACAAAAACATGGGTAATTCTTTACCGTGTGAAAGTCCACGCAGTTTTAAGATGTGGGCTGTTGATTGCTATGATGACCTACTTGAGAACTAAGAGTGAGTTTGTTTGAAGTGCTTGTCATGTGTAAAACCTGTTAAAACAATTTTTGAAAAACATTTTGGTTACACACTTGATGTTTAGAATAGGACTTAAAACAACGTTTTTAACTTGTTTGATGTGTTTTCATTACATTAATTTAGATAAAGATCATCCAAAACACTCATTATCATATTGATCAATCTCATGTTACGAGATTGGAAATCTACAAAATTTGTAAAGAAATCCGTTTCCAAAAGGATTAAGAAGCCAAAGAAACCTCTCAACCACAAGAAATTATTGAAGAAACAACAATTCTTATATCAAAGTCGAAAAGTTTTACTTAAATATAGAACTTTTCTTCATAGGTATCATGATTGTGTTAGAGGTCTTTCAGATGATTATGCCATAGAGCCCTTGTATTCACAAGCTTATTTTCAAAGAAGAGCCCTTTCTCAAAGGCATAACCATAGTCAACGCATCCGTTTTAGTTATATTCCCCAACCAGCAATCGAATACTCTACTCGTCCAAATCAAATCTTACAATAGAGAACTTAGAATACATTAGGCATCTATCACAAAATCCATCTTTTTACAAAGCCATGATCAAAACTTCATAAAGTGCAAAAATTATCATTTTCTTGATCTTTTGCTTATATTCCCACTAACAGGATTTTCATCCTTTCACTTAGGGAACAACACAAGCTACAAGATTAGAAAATTTTGTGTAAGTCATAGAATCTTCATTCTATTTTGACTTTTATATATATCACATCAATTGCACTATTTCACTCTTTTGATCAAAAGTAAGTAAAATTTGGAGTAAAATCTATGCCTGTTCTCACGAGATCTCAAAAACAAATGGAAAAAGACGAGGGAGAAACTACAACTAGTAAAATGGGTGATCGAAATGAAAAAGAAGAGGAAACATTTAATCTTGATGAGATAACGGAAGAAAAGCTTCAAGAAGCAGAACAAGATCCTCAATTCCATACTCTTATGGAAAGAATCCTAGAACGTAACAAAGAAAAATACTTCCTTTCATTAGCTAATCAAGGAGCTAAGTTGCCTCACACCTTTGACATAGAGGGGATTAAACAAAATCCTGAAAATCCTCCTAATGACTTTAGTGCTCTTAACCAACAGATAAAAGAATTACAAGGGCAAATAAAGGAAATGCAAGGAGGTACAACAAAGAAATATGTTTTGGAAGACATATCTCCTTATCCATTTGATAGGAGTCTTCAAATGATCCCATTTCCAAAACATTGCGAAATTCCTAAGTATGATAGGTATAATGGAAAAACTGATCCCATAGACCATGTTAGGGATTTCCTGAAACATGAGTCTTGAATTCGCCTATGATGATACTTACTTGATGCGATTATTTCCACGAAGTCTAGGCGTACAATCCATGGAGTGGCTTTCAAAAATTACTCCACCTATCAAAACTTTTGAGGAGTTGATAAATCAGTTTATCTCACAATACTCCTACAATATTCAACATCAAATAACAATGCTTGATCTTTGTAAAGTAAAACAAAAAGTAGGAGAACCCTTTACTACATTTTTACAAAGATGGAGAAGGTTATTTGCATGATATTCTCGTCCTATTCCTGAAAAGGAAAAGATGGATATTTTTATCAATAGTCTTGATCCAGAATTAAGCTATAGGCTTAACCTTCATTGTCCTCATAACTTTGAAAAACTGATTGAAAATGCAATCACCATTGAAGGGGCCTTGGTTAAAAGGGGAGTGATAAAACTTGATAATCCAAGTACATCAAATCAAAACAACGATAAAACAAGGTTTTGGAATAGAAACAAAAATGTTGTTAATGATGGTATAGTGGATGCAAATAATTTACGAACAAGACCATCCTTTTCAATCTATCAAGTGCTCCAAGAAACAATTCACAAGGAAATACAATTCAACAAGGAAACAACAATCAACAAGGACAAATTTCCAAGCAAGAGAACATGACCAATCAAAATACCAATCAAAATCATGGTAATTTCAATAATAATCTTGGCAATACCCAAATATCAAATCCTCTAGACCTTCATTCTTTTCAAATCGACGGACTTTTACTGCTTTGGGTCAATCTCTTGAATCTGCTCTCAAGGAACTTCTTGATAATAAGGTTATCACTTTACCACCACAAAGAGATTATGAGCCACGAGTTAAACCATCATCATGGAATGACTCGTATTATTGCAATTATCATCGATGTAAAGGTCATAAACAAACAATTGTCAAGCTTTGAAAAATCTAGTACAAGATTTAATTGACAATGGTACTATTACAATTGAGGGACATCATACCAATGATGATCATCAAGCATTCAAAGATCCTTTGCCAAACTACCAAAAGGGGGAAACATCGGATACCAAAGCCAAAAGCATACATAATGTTGAAGACAATATAATCCACCATATTTACACAGATGATAATCGGATTAATGTTATCAAAATTAAAGGAAAACAAGAATATCAACAGGTTAATGTAACAACAAGAGGTCAAGCAAAGGTTGTTTTAAAAGGAAGTTCATCTAAAACAACTATTTCTTCTCCAACTCAGTATAATCTGGTTGATCAATTGAGAAAAACATCAGCTCAAATTTCCATTCTTGAACTTCTTAAAATATCCCTCAGACACAAAAATATTTTAGAAGAAGCGCTTGTGAACACAACTGTTGATACTGATCTAGATGGAAACAGATTTCAAGCCATGGTGGGACATTTGTCTTCCCCCACTTGTCTTTCATTTTCCGATAAAGATGATGCTTCTATGACACATCCACATAATTCCTCGCTCTATCTTGAAGTCATGATCCATAAACATTGAATTAGACGTGTCTTAATAGATGGAGGAGCCGGTTTGAATATTTGTACCTTAAAATTGATAAATGCCTTAGGAATCTCAGAAAATGAAATTGATTCACGAAGGAAGATAACCATTAAGGCATATGATGATGAAGAAAGAGCTTCTAAGGGATTAATATTGCTACCTATCAGAGTGGGACCTGTTGTGAAGAATACTTTTTGTCAGGTTCTAGATCGAGATCTGTCTTATAACATACTTTTGGGTCGTACGTGGATCCATGATATGCAAGCCGTACCATCAACATATCATTAATGTATTAAGTTTCCATATGATGGACAAGAAATAACTATACAAGCTGATTACAATAGTACCCAAACTTGTTCCAATCTTAGGGTGAGTCAAGATGTCTTTGTGCCACACAATAGAGAAGCTCTTGTTGTTTCTTCTTCCAATCTACAAGTCCAATTGCAAGAATTGACAAAGAATCTTGATACTAAGCTGAAGTTTAAAGACAAAGGGGTAGGTGAATATTCACTATCTCTTTCTACTTTACCTCTTTCTCCAAGATCACATGGATTACCAACTTTACCAAATCAAAAGATTGTGACTCATTCTACATCTCAAACTTCCGTGCCAATCACAAAGTTTGATGGAAAACTCATTAGAGCTAATACCACTGAAGAAGAAGCTGAAGATAGGGACATCCTAAATTGGCTATACAAAGATGAAGATGAATCTCTCTTACACATTAAGTTACCTAAAGAACAATATGGTAAAGGGTACGCTATCATGCAAAAGATGGGTTATGAAGGGAATGGTCCTATAGGGAAACGAAGAGAAGGAATTGTGGAACCAATTCAGCCTATTTCAAAGCATTCAAGTGATAAAACAGGACTTGGATATGGTAAAGATAAAGAAGAACTTACTTCACAGCAGACATCATTAGTTCATGAAGGAGAATCCGTGTCAGATAAATCTCATGAATTAGTTTTCCAATTGCAAAATAGTTCAGATACTGATTCTAATGAATACGAATGGGACACCATTTATAATGATGAATTCTGGAAGGATAAACAAATTGATACTATACATAAATATGCACCTATTCTTATACAAGGAGAAGGTTCAAGGCCTCCACTCGATTATATTTTACAAAGCGATCATGACTCAAGTGAGGAAGAATCAGATTCTAACGAGATTGATAATCAACAGGAGAATACCATCATAGACCTTGTCTACCATGAGGATGACAACCATATCATGACTTTGACAATTCAAGACCTTACCCAACCTAATGATCCTATGCCTTTAGTTTATCCAGAACTTATAGATTGGGATATTGACGCACCTATCCATATTCCTACATTCAATAATGATGAGGATGTTATAACTTTCCTTTGTTCCTCAAATGAAGAAAACAATTGTTTCATTCAAGAATCTTATACTCATGATTTTGACAAGGAGAGTGTCAAGTCTCTTAGCTACAAAATAAATGAAATAAAAGATGGATCTATTGATGAAAACCGAAAAAAGGCAGTGATAGATCAAAACAAAAGAAAAATAAAGAGCGAATCTGACAGTGAAAACCTTTCTGAGGCATTGAAGGATGAGAAACTTGACACTCTTCCCAAGTATTATCATGAAAGAGCTTCTATTTTGATTGAACCAACAGAATCAATCAACATAAGTACAACAGAGCAGCCAAAAGTTTTGCAAATTGCAGCATCATTAACAGTTGAAGAAGTCCAGAAATTCATGCAATTCTTGAAAGATAATCAAATTAACTTTGCTTGGTCATATGCTGATATGCCAGGGTTAGATCCTAATCTGATAATGCATCATTTATCTTACTCAAACTGATAAAACCTCGTAGTAAAAAGCTGAAAGATGCATCCACATGTTGCATTATTAGTCATAAAGAAATCTAAAGAAGCTTTTGGATGTTGGATTCATTCAAACTATTGACTATGCATAATGGATTTCAAACATTGTACCTATTTCAAAGCCAGATGGAAGGATCAGAGTTTGTACAGATTTCAGGGATTTAAATAAAGCATGCCCTAAAGATGATTTTCCTTTACCTAACATAGATTTGATTGTTGACTTAACTACTGGACATGCAATGTATTCATTAATGGATCGATTCTCAGGATACAACCAGATAAAAATTGCACCTGTAAGATCAAGATAAACAACATTACATGTCCTGGGGTACTTATTATGGAATGTATGCCATTCGGGGTTAAAGAATAGATTATTTTATCGTATAATGACAACTATTTTTCATGATGATGTATACATTCACAAAGATTATGTTGATTTATTTGCCAACCATACACTAGATGAATAATTTAGAAATTCCGTCAAAATTCACGCTGGAAAATTTCATCGTTCAATCGAATCAAGAAACAAGTTCCCCACAGTATATATCCGAAACTCCTAGGGTACATTGTTTTAGAAAAGGGTATAGAAGTTGATTCAGAAAAGGTACAAGCTATAATGGACATGCCTCCACCACGAAATATCAGTCAATTAAGATCCTTGCAAGGAAGATTACAGTCCATCAGAAGATTTATAGCTCAACTGGCAGACAAAAGCTTGCCATTCACACATCTATTGCATAAAAATGTTCCATTTAAATGGGATGACAAATGTGAAGCAACATTCAATCAGATTAAGCAATATCTTACACATCCACCAGTTCTAATTCCACCTATTCCTGGAGAGCCGCTTATACTCTATATTTCGGCAACAGAAGTATCTTTGGGTGCATTGCTAGCACAAGAAGACTCTACAGGTAAAGAAAGGGCTATATATTATATCAGCAGAACCTTAACAAGACATGAGTTAAACTACAGTTTCATTGAAAAAGCTTGTCTTGCAGTAGTGTTTGCTTCTCAAAAGTGGCGACATTATATGTTGACTCATACAGTTAAGCTGATAACAAAGATAGATCCATTGAAATACCTATTAAGCAGAGCCACTTTAACATGAAGACTTGCAAAATGGGTAATGATCTTAAGTGAGTTTGATATTCACTATGTAGATCGAAAAGCGATTAAAGGACAGGTCATTGCAGATCAGTTAGCTGAAGCTCCTTTACAAGAAGACAATCCAATGCATATTGAGTTTCCTGATGCAGATGTCTTTACAACAACAATTCAGAGACCGTGGGCACTATATTTTGATGGATCTTATACACAATATGGCTCGAGGGTAGGGATTCTTTTTGTTACACCTGAAGGACATACCATCTCACGATCATATCAGTTGATGTTTCCTTGCACAAATAACATAGTAGAATATGAGGCATTACTCATAGGATTAAAGATAGCTTTGGAATGGCAGATTACAGAGCTGGAAGTTTATGGTGATTCACAACTTATCATTAATAAAATTAATGATGACTATCAAACCAAAGATGATAAGTTGCTACCATACAAAAACATGGTGGATGATTATAAGAAATATTTTGTGTCAATCAAGTTTTCACAAATATCAAGAATTGACAATAAAGCTGCAGATGCAATGGCTACCATTGCTTCTTTATTACAAATATCGGAAGATCAAACCAAGTATGAATTCTTGGTGGAACAATTGTTTTCTCCTGCATATGATAATCTTGAAACCCAAGTTATATGTCATTTAACCGGTTCAGATTCACCCTTATATGGCAAAACTTATACCTATTTGAAAGATAACATCTTGCCTTTAGATTTATCCCGCAACCAAAAATGGAATTTCATTCGCCAATCATCCCGTTATACCTTAATTGCCAATATCCTTTATAGACGTGGTCTTGATGGTACACTCCTTAGATGTCTTGAACGTGACGAATCTGAAAAAGCCTTACAAGAGGTTCACGGTGGTATTTTTGGAACTCACTCAAGTGGTTTGACCTTAGTGAAGAAACTTGTCAGAATGGGATACTATTGGCCTACCATGGAGCAAGATTCTTTTACTTTTGTTAAGAAGTGTTCTAAATGCCAGATCCATGGGAATCTTATTCATGCACCTGCACAAGAATTGCAGCCTTTTATTTCAACATGGCCTTTTTCTCAGTGGGGATTAGATCTTGTTGGTAAAATACATCCTTCATCGTCAAATGGTCATAA
>VDFB02049905.1:0-23465 GCA_007258455.2 Sequoia sempervirens | reverse complement strand
CATTCCAATTCATCAACAATCACTATTCAAACCTATTGACTTTTATTTCTTGAAGGAAGAGTACATTTGTTTGAAGGTTTGCCATGATTGATTGAACAAGAGCTTGTCTACCACTTCTAGACACTCCCTTAACATTCTAGACCAATATTTTCAACTTCATGGGCACTTTATCTCAAGTCCTTGCTCAAGGATTGTAAAATAATTGTTTATAGAGACTTCCTATGTTTGTATTGATTTGTGAGGTGGTAGTTAGCCTGTGGTTTGAATGGGAGGGGCCTTGTCATTGTTTGACTTGGTATTATTCATTTCTACACCTCTGTTGGTCATTGTGATTAGCTCTTGTCATTCCCTCCAGAATTATCCTGTATACTTAAATGTGTTCCTTGTGGTTTTGTTCTTGAGTTACCAACTTCCGAGTATTTGAGAGCTCTTGATAGGAATCCATTTTTACCCTAAAGTTTTATCTTGTTGAGGCACTTGCTTATTCTTCTTTTTGTTTTAGTTTGCCACCCTTGAGAGTAATTTGTAGTATTTGAGGGAGTTGTTTTATCACTTTCATGGGAATTGTTTTGCACATTAGGATTTGAGTAGTAGATAAAGGGCAATCTTTAATCAAATGAGTGGGGGAAGAGCAAGCAAAACAGGGGTTGGGGAGGTTGAAATAAACACCTTTTGGATGAAGGGAGCTCCATTGTAAAGAAAAAAAAAATAGATGGGAGTTTTCTTGAGATGATCACCTACACACAAACTCTAGCATTAGGTCACAAGGAATGTGATGCTTGTTTATCACCTAGAAGTAATTGCCCAAAAGGTTGGACAATCTTATCTATGAGAGTTTGAAAGTGTTCCCATAGTTGGGGGAATTACATCCAAATAGGATACTTATGCTGTGAAGCAAATTTTCAATTGAAATTGTTAGGCCATTATTGGACATAGGCTAAGGTTCCAACAATCACTCAAACCTTGTTTTTGTAAACACCAGGAGTAGCTTCCTCTATGTCAATGACACAAACATATCCTTTTCCCAAGCCCCAAGACGATTCTACCTTCCATCCTTGTCTCCCAATTTTTTGCATACCACTTGTTGAAATCCTTTTCAAACGATACTTGACAAAGGAAGTTGAGATTGACAACCCTTCTCTTTAACCACTCAACAACCAATTCAATCTCAACATCATTTGTGAAGTCTGTATCAAATTCTCCCAATTGAGATTGTTCGTTGGTTTTAGACAAGGATAGATTCTCTTGTATATCAATGACAAAACCTATCTATTAGATATTTTTTGATGGACATGCAAGATGGTCTAATCCTTGGACTTGTTTGCGACAATAGGTGAGATTTTCCTTTATGGCTTCTTTCAAAGAAGGGCTATTTGTGTGGTTGTAGCAGGTTGGCCCTTATGTTTATTGGCAAGTTGCCTAAAGTAGAAGTTATTTTTGGTTCTAGCCATCTCTTGTTGTTGTTGCCATCAAAGGGCCTTACTTTTAATTTCTTGCTTGAGATCCCCTATATTCCAAAATCTTGAAATACCTTAACCTAGAATTTTTTAAGGTTGGCACTTGAAAGAGGGTTTCTTGCAATAAATTGGAGGCCTATTGTAGAAAACCCACCTATGCCCTCTTTTTCAGCTTCAAATTCATCAACAAGGGCTTTGTTAAGTAGGGAACATCATCTCCTCAATAGTGAAGTGAGTCTTCATTGAAGTCATTTTCCTTCAATGATTGTTATCCTTCCCTTAGAATGAAGTAGAATTCATTATTGCAAAGGAGATCAATTCTCTTTATTTTGTTTGTGGGGGCTTTCTTCTTATCCACTTTTATGTGTCCTTTTTCTTGCTTTTGTACTTTCTCATTGTTCCTCTAAAGTGTTTTCTTCTTTTGATGAGTTGGGCCTTTCTTCTTTTGTACAAGGGCTTGCAGGGATGTCATGCCGAGCATTCAATTGTTTCAATTTTTGCTTTGCTAATATTCGTTTCTTATGATCCTCCTAGGACATGTCCTTCACTTTTTAGTTATCTTGCATGAGAGTGAAGAAATTACTGTATGATGTCGGAAGATTCTCCATAATGAGGGTGCACCCCCATATGCCATCCTTTCAAGAGTCTTCTCCTAGAGCCACAAGCTTGGCCCTATACTTTTCTAGCTTATTCAGATAAAGGAGGTTATTGTGCTCATGCTCGCTGCCAAATTCACCTACCTGTGTCATTAATCTCACACATCTTCAATTCCTCTCAAATTTGGTATCAAGTGTCACATTTGATCAGTTGTGTAACTGTGTTCAAATTGGGGCACTTCAACAACATTGCCTTTGCTTTTTGACAATTCAACCCATGTTGATACTACACCAAATTGTCATTTGACAACTAAGTGTAGTTGGATCTTGATTGATGATGTTCCAAAAAGCACGTTGTAGTAGAAAAGTGTTCATTTCACATTTCTACTTGAGTTAATCCTCACTACCAATGAAGAACCAACTGATCCATTGTGTTATATGAAAAGTATGATGGGTTTCTAATGTTTTAAGGTTTTCCCTTATCACTCCTGCCTTTCAATATACCTCTATATCTAGCAAACCATATTGCTTGATATTACCACAACTCACTTTATACTCGTTTGTATGTGGAAGAGTGATGGTACGGAAGAACAATTCTCTCAATGTCCCAAACCTCTCAATAGATCAAATCTTCTGATATACTAATTGGTATGTGGAAGCAGATTGGTGGAGAGCAGAATGGTATGAGAGAGTAGAGTGGCATTGAAAGATACAGTATGGAAAGGTCTTGGTTTGACAAAAGATAATTAGAGGCTTGATATACCATAGAGGTATGAGAGAACTGGAAGGCTTGATTGCCCCTTTGATGCTGTGATGCTCTCTATGCTGTATTTATGAACTAACAATAGATCAATAGAAGAAAATAGAGAGGAGAGAAGAATGTTTGTTTTGATTTTTGCTAATGTAAACTTTACAAGAAAGATGCACTTGCTAAAAGAAAAACATACACTAGAGAAAGAAAAATGAAAAAGGAATACGCAATGCCAAGAAAGGAACACATCAAATCACAAAAATGTACTTCAGCAACACGGCCAAAGATTTGCATCTAGATGCACTGAAATTGCAATCCAACTCCATCAATTTGTGGTTCTCCAAAAAATACACAATTAAGAAAAATGCTTGGAAAAATCTCTCCGAATGCAAAAGATATGCCTTATGAGTTATGGAAGTTTTATCTCCATTTAGGTCTCTTGCAAGCAAGTTAAGCCTTTGGGGGCTAAGCATACATCCACGAGCTGAAGGATTTATTGTCTCCCCATGTGAGTGGAGGCTGGATTATAGCTCTCAAACCTTAGCATACAATCTCCATATGACCAAGTCTTCAAAAGTAGAGGGCTGGATTTGAAAAGAGTTCTAAATGGGATTAAATTAAAGAAAAGGAAGATTTTAAAGTTTTGAAAGCTGATTTTATGGAGTGCAATTTTTTTTGGTGAAGATTTGTTTTTTATGAAGTTTTTTGATTTAAAGCTGAATGGCTTTGTTTGTGCAGGATGTGCTGCACAGCAAAGGAGGCACCTAAAGCTTCCAATGGTGCCCTCCCTCACAAAGTGTGCTCTCCCTTACAAATCAATAAAAAACCAGCACCTTTCCTGGTAGTGCCACTTGAAATGTGCCCAACACATGTGCCAGAGTACTGCAAACTCTGGTCACCACACAGACCTGCAAGTTGTCCTTTGCCACCTAATGTAACCTACATTGTGCCTTGGATCCAACTGACCTGCAACAACCACTCGCATGCATAGCTACAACCATTCGAAGATCTAGAACCACGTGCCTCCTCACAACAATAATGAACACGTCTGTTTATGCCATGACCGTAACACAGCCTTCCAAACAACACCTCCTTCACAGATTGACAACTTTCAAACAGTGCACCTGATTGTGCTGTCCTGAGCAAATTATGCTTCCTCCAAGCTCTCTGCAATTGGTACCCTTGCTGCTCACACAACATTGCAAATGACAGCGCTACAAAAATGGGAAAATTAATGTCTTAAGATCTAAACCCACATGCCTGATCTTGGCTTCATATGGAAACTTGTTGAATGGGCGGGGACTGTCATGGCCAAACACCATGAACACCTGACAAACTCTGAGCCAATCCATGTAAACAACTGCCAAAGTTTAAAAAAAACACATGAATCTGAGCTTGAGCTCACAAATCAAAATCACCACATATCTGCTATGTGGAAAATTAGTATAACATTATAGCCCCTCCTGGTGCAAAGGATAACCATTAGTTGTAGTTATCATCTAACCAATTTCTTGTTAGCACTTGTCACAATGGACTAATAAAACCTGTATGTATTTACAGTCAATGCTTCACACATGTACTTAACTAGTATGCATCTCTTAGTTTAATAAAAAGACAAATATGGGACTAAAAAAATCTAATACATAAAATAAGTACATACATGTAATTTATCTCATGCATGCCAATTTATTTCTTATGCATTTATTCATCTTTAGTTCAATAAGATAAACTATAATTCATTTAAAATAATGATCTAACCCTTTTTGTTGCAAAAATTTATCGATTTGCATCATTATATTTATCAACAATATGCAAAGTGTTCCAAACATGGATTATAAGCAAGAAAATTTCTTCAACACAGCCATCCAAGTCTGTAGTGGCAGCTTTGACTAGTAAATTGGCTAAGGGGTGATGGAAAGATAAATGCCATTTATGTCATTATATCTTAGACATTCATTTATGTCTATGAATTAGGTACCCCCTCAAATTAATTACCAATTTGTCATGCTATATGAAAAATTAGTATAATGTTATATCCCCTCCTCCTGCAAGGGGAATGGAATAGATAATCATTCTATAGCCCCTCCTGGTGTAAGGAATACCCTGATAGGGGATGGAATGGATTAATCTTAAGTTGCAATTATTATTTGACCGATTACTTGTTTGCACTTGTCACGATGGATTTATAAAACCTGTATATATTTGCAGTTAATGCTTCATATGTTTACTGAACTATTCTGCATCTCTTAATTTAATAAAAAAGCAAATATGGGACTTATGTAAATAAGTACATCATATATGTAATTCGTCTCATGCATTTTATTCATCTTTAGTTTAATAAGATAAACATGCACAGCAACTTTTGTGTGTAATTTGTTAAAGCTAATAGCTACCATTGTAAACATTCAACTCAGGTGATGGATGTATCAATCATTTTCCTTATTTTACAATTGATGTAAAACTAAAATTCACTATTAACCTTGTCCAGGCAATTACTCATTATTTTTGTACATGCCTTTAGAAAATGCTGAAATTAAAGAAAACAAGTGGATGCTTACTTGGATATTCACAATGAATCTCTGAAGCAGAATTGTATCATGTTTCTAGAATGCTCCTTATCTTGTACATGATGTCACGGAGCTTCTCAGACTGGCTTCCCTCGAGGTCTCTTAGATAGCCTATGTCAGTGGGAAGTTAATGATAACTAGAGGCAATTAACCCTAACTATGTAATGGACTCTTAATGTTATTATAGCCAAGGTAAGAAGCATTAAAATCTTTATTTTGAACAAAGCAGATAGACTGGCTTCCTAACTAGATATGGTTGGCTCTCAAACATGCCTAGGATACATTAGAGACAATTTAGAGAAAATATGTTGCAGAGAGTTGAGTTTAGGAATGCCAGAAGTCACATACTACCTCATGAGCTCAAAGCCATCATCATAGGGCTATAATGGTTTGGTTCAAATAACTGACTGCCATGGACCTTGCTCTCATTATTTGATCTTGACTAAGTCCAGGCAAGAGACTGTCATTGCCTCAAGATCTGCAGGTGTCTCCCCACATAACTAGTGCTGGTTTCGACTTGCAAGCTAATCATAAGAAGCACATGTTCAATGATATATAAACATCCATGTGTTCATACATCTTTTTGAAGCAGAGGTCAAATTAATCTGTAATCAGTTATACCTTGGGGTATACTGCAAAACAATTTAAATTGTACTGTTAATATTTAAAATATCTTTCTAGTAAAATATCGGTAGCTCTAAATGAGGCTTCATATTGTAATGAAATCAATAAAAATGAATGCAAGGGGACCTTGTGGTCTGCAAACTCACATGAATAGATTGGATTTCATTCCACTTTCTATGGACAAAAGACCAAATAAGAATCTGAAGAGGGTTTTTTATGGAACTTGGGAATAGTTGGGATGCATCTTGCTTTGATAATATTAGTGGTATATTGTTCAAAGAGTACCCATAGATCTTTTTTCATTTTAATAATTTTTGATGTAATTAAACTCTCTTTTGCAAGACCATCTACAGAAGCCTTTGAAGCATCTAGAACATACTTTTCAGTAATATGCATTCAAACATTTTTTGTTCAAAATACAAAACTCAAGTTACTCGTGCAGTTGGAGGAGTTTGAACCTTTTCTCTTCTTTATACCTTATGACAAAGCTATCTGTATAAGTGCTTTATGTCATGAATTCTGAAAATTGCAATAGCCTGCCATCAAGGATGAATTTTGCAGAGTTAACTTGGAAGAAAATCAGATTGTTACCTCAGGAAGCATTTAATAATTTGATTCAACTATTTCTGAAAATAAACAGTCCACCATTATCAGACTACAAGAAGATAACCCATCATTTCTTCAGTTTGTTATAAAAGTTATTGCAAAAGCAATTATTGCTTGAATCAAGCCCTTTGATACCAAAATTTGTTAAGAAAGTAGAAAGGCTTTTTGTGAGGATGGTAGTGTCTTAATTATGTCATTCTTTCATGGGAATCAGTAAAGTGAGCCAAAGAGACCCCGCTAGATTTTCCAAAGCCTAAATTGGGCATAACAGTTGCCTAGTCATGATATATTGGAATGGTTAGGTTTATTTTTATTTTTTATATTGATTATCGTTTACAATTATTTTTGCTCATACGAGCATCAACATGAGATCAACACAAGCTCTTGCGAGCACAACCATGAGACTAATAATAGCTCCTTTTGAGCAACTGCACTAGAAATCACCTATGGAAGACCAAGAGTCACAATTTAGAAATCCACTTATTTAGAAACCACTTCCACATTAGAAGCCAACTATGGAAGACCAAGAGTCACAACTTAGAATTCTAAATTAGATGTTCCTTTGGGATTTGAACTTGAGTCTCCACAATGAGAAATCAATGCTTTAACCAATTAAGCTCAACCCCTTGGACTCATGGTTAGGTTTTAACCTACAAGGAACTTAAAATATTTTGATTTTCTTCTATCAATCTGACATTTCTCTATGGTCAATGGGAAGTTTCTCATCTTGAATTCAAAGAGTTGATCAAGAAGGGATGTGCAATAGTTTCATTTTATTATGCATGCAAATGTCATTGACTTTGCTACTACTCAATAGAAATTGAATGAATTGATGGTCAAGTTATGGTTTCTCTATACTTGAACATCTCTTTCTTTTAATCAACATTTATTTGCAAAAAAGTGCTTTGTAATATTTTAACCAGTTTGTTATTTCTATGGATTTTGTAATCAATTCTGTATCATGCTCATATTTCTGAAGCTTTTTGATCTTTGGCGTGTTAGGGTTCATTTTCAGTTGACATGGTATTACTTGGTAATGAATGCAGCATGCTTACTGTCTTGATTATCTGTTGGATCACCTGAAGCCGGGAATGTCCGTGCTTGATGTTGGCTCTGGTTCTGGGTACTTATCAGCTGTTTTTGCTTTGATGGTATTCTTTCACTCTTGCTTTGGTTGTAGCTTCTAACAAAATATGTTAGTGTTGCACACCCTTTGTTATGATATATACTTTGAGTTTGTATAAACAATGCATGATCTAAATATTACACACTTGGAATGTTATTCAAGATGCGAGAAGTTGTAATAAGACAGCGGGTGTGATTGTTTGGGAATGAAAATTCAATTTATTGAAGAAATTCATGGTTTTGTTAAGCCAAAATATTAACTGTGGCTCAGGTTGGAGAAAATGGAAGAACTGTAGGAGTTGAACACATTCCTCAGCTAGTAAAAAGATCAGTTGATTCGATAAAAAAGGGACCTGCTGCTCATCTGTTAGAGAAAGGGGCACTCTCCATTCATGGTATTATATTTATTATTTTATAATGTGGTGTTCATTTCTTTTAACAGAGGAATCGATACTTTTATTGGCTTATCTTCCCTTTGTCTCATTAGAAGGTAGCATGAAAACATAATTTGGTAGGCTGTTTAAGATAAAATACCAGACTGGAACCTATTACAAGAAAATGATAAACAAACATAAAATGATGCCTTAGCATTTTATATTCCATTCTATGTTGTAGTATGCCCCTATAATATCCATAATTTATAAAGTGCAGCATTCTAGTGTCATTAAGGAATGTTCTTTCACAGTCCAAATTTGAAACATATAGTTTTCTAATACTTGAAATAAACCATATTGTAACTCTATTCCAGAATAGCACCGTGTCCTGTAAGAATGAGACAAGTCTCGAAAAGAAAATCTTTAAAAAGCATAGAGGATAAGCATAATCTCTATTAACACACAATAGCTAGGTCATTATAAGGTGTGGATATATCTATGTGCAAGTCATATAAAATACACATTTTAGTACAAAATAGTTATGCTCCCCCAAGTTTCCAGGATGGGGACGCATTTGTGGGATGGGTTTTAAGGCCATTTTTTAGGGGATGGCAGGGGACAGCTCCTAAAAAACAGGGAAAATTTTAAAATATAAGGGAATTTCAAATATTCATATGATAACATTGATTAGGCATTTATCATAGACATCATAGAACCTTTGTAAGCATGGGTAATTGAATAGGAATCATGATGTTCTCTCTCTCTCTCTCTCTCTCTCTATATATATATATATATATATATGAGTTAATAAAGACATGCTTGACAGGTGTGATTGTTCAGGTGAGGGATTTATCACTGAAGTTTTCCTAAAGCCTTCAAGACTGCATGTTCTGTTGTCAAACTCATTAACAAAGAGGAACAGTTAAGTGAAAAGATGACTGGTTATGTTCCAGTTTGACCTCAGCCAGGATATTAATAGATGGGATTGTTTCATGAGTTGTCTGTGCTGGGCATGATTGATACATTTTTGCATTATGAAAGTGGCATTACGGTTTACCTACAGACTATGACTTAACTCATATTTAGTGATATAATATTAATGACTGTAGCATACCAACTTTGTTTGTGGCGTCATTGTGTACTGAACAAGTTGTCCAATGAATGAAACAAAATAATCCTTGACTGTGACTTTGACTGTGAAGATGTAGAGATCTCCAACAGGGGATATGTATTTTGTAGATTTTGTGATCATGATTAATCATTAGTCTATTACTTGGTCAGATTTATAGTTTGGTGGGGGTTTGAGGCAGTGCCCCTGGAGGGTTCCCTGTTGCGATGTAGGGCAGGGTTGAGGGGTGGATCCCCTGTGAGCAAGCCCAAATGAAGCCCGTAAAACCACACAGACCTTCATGGCACACACCACTTTCATAATTTTTTGTACATCTTAAATGGGCATGTCATAAACCAAACAGGCATTGAAAGGTTGTAAATTTTTAATAGTAAAAGTTAGCTAAAATAAAAAATGTGCCTGGGTATTAGGTGACCCCGGGACAGATGGGGGGCGTTTGAACGTCCCCTGGCTGTCCCCTAACACACCCTGCAATTTTTTTGATGTCCTATGGACATTTCCAAAATTTTGGAAAAAAATGGTGACGGGGTGGGGACGTTTCCTACCTGTCGCAGCGTCCCTGAAACATCCCCAAGGGTTGCAAAAAACTGGCCCTTACATCACCCTACCTTTGAAATGAACTTCCTCTAAGAAGCCACTGAATGAGGTGGGGATAAAGAACTCACAACTGAGCTGCATTGGCCCAAGTGGCTGCCATTTCATCATAGTGATCCAGCTAGGCTCTAACCTGGTCACTGAAAGGATTCGAATCTTGTTTATTCATAGTTTTAATTGCAAAGAGGCTTATCTAGTGTTTCTTGTAGTTTATGATGACTCACATATGTCCTCTTGAGACGATATATAGAAATATAATTTTAACTGGATACCAAGAGCCCTGGTTTAGTGAAAAAAAGTATATATAATTGTCCATTTAGCTATAACTAACTATCTAGATAGGTCTGCACAAATAAGAAACATATCCTGAAAATCTCAAATTGCCTGAATGAAAGTTCTCCATTATACAAGTTTTTAAAGCTCATACTACAAACAATTTTGCTTGCCATTTGAGATTGACTGAGCTAAGTATTGAATGTAGAGACACAACCCTGTGGTTGAAACTATGTGGAGAGTAAGGGACTTCCAAGTAAGAATAGTTTCACAATCTCAAATGACAAATAAGAAGCCTGAAAATAGAATAGATCCAAGCTTTTCACTACAAAAAGAAAAACAACTCAGATCTGCACCGAATACATATATAGCAAAATTATCCTGGAACTTTAAAGCATCAATCGAAATTTCCTCCACTTGAAATGGGAGTGTTTATACTTGGGAGAAGAAAGTATTATATTCATCAAAGAGTAGAAGCTCAAGCATGTACACAAATTGCAAGCATCACCAGTAGATTTCCGAAGGATGGCAATTCCATCTGATGGCCAAGAAACGACTAAAACTATCTAGATTAAATGGCTGAATTGGAGCTTAACATGGTGACAGAAATTCCACACCACACAATATTTTACCAAAACAGTCTACAGAATTATAGTTAGACTTAATAATATTAACAAATCCATGTACTTGGAAAGGCAGAAAGATCATCGTCAAAACCACTATTACTCCTTGCAGTAGATCCATGAAATAGAGTCACCATCAGTGAGCAGGAGCATATGAAGTCATCCGACTTTTTATTTAACACATAAATTTAGAATGCTGCCCTCTAGGTTGCCATACTGTTACTTTTTATTTCTGCTGGAAACAATTGCATATGGAAAACAAAAGCAAGTCTCATCTATGGTGGTAGTAGTCTGTTATTTATGGTCTTCCTTACTCTAGCTACCTCTTTGATGCCAATTATAAGTCCGTTTTCCCTATTCTTGTAGGTTGGTTATGATGAGCTGTCACTTGCAGTTGGAATATGGCACAGAATCTAGGGTGATAGTTTTCCCAAGATCAGATTTTTATGGCCTTCAATATGTTGCCTGCATTAATTATCATCAATTGCTTCATATGGCTGTTCCTGGGCTTCATTCTAGAAGCATTGTGCCTGAGAACTCTAGCTGGAGATATTGTCCCTTAATTCCCACCAAAGCTATTCAAATGTTGTTGAGTTGCCAAGGAAAGGTGAGATTTTCTCATTCAGATATTACACTTTCTTTTTCAGAATAAAGTATTGTTTTAGAAAATAAATTATAGTTCCATTACAAAGCCTTTTTACACTCTTACATTGCTCTCCACCTCTCTCTGTTTTTTAACCTTCTAAAATCTCAAGAGTTTTAAAGTATAATGTAGGAACTGGGTCAATCAAAGTGATAGTAAAGGAAAGTGAAAGAAGTTGAAAGATAAATAATCTTGTAGGGTTAAAATTGAGATTTTACTAGGGACATGGTTCATTTTACACGTGAATGTATGTCCACAACAAAAGACCAAACTGCGATCCTTGGTAAGGAATTTTATCTTCTTTGACTTTACTATTTATTTATTAGCCTCTCAGTTTGAGACGACATTTCCAGGAGAAAAGGGCAGTAGCTAGCATCTTTTCTTTTTGAATTACTTTGGCAGGTCTAGACAAAACTATTGAGTTCTGATGAAACATACTCATAAAAATGCATTTGAGAATTCAGGCTAATTTGGTTATACATATATATATTTGATAACCAAGGAAAATCAGCTAGCACAGCAGCCTAGTCACGCCTGGGAGCTTAATCCTTGAAGGCATCTGGGTCAACAGGGTGAGCTCCCCAATAATCCCTTGGGCAAGGAGATGATTGCCTCACACTGCTCTCACATATTAGTTGGGAGTTGAACTTGGGTTGGCCAGCACACTGTGCACCTGGGGCGGGTGGCCTAACCAACTGAGCTGACCCTCGGGGCTTATTTAATTCATCCCCTTGGGCAAGGAGATGATTGCCTCACACTGCTCTCACATATTTGTTGGGAGTTGGAACTCAGGTTGGCTGGCATGCTGTGCACCTAGAGTTAGTGGCCTAACCAACTGAGCTGATCCTTGGGGCTTGTTTAATTATTATTTTACTCTATATTATCGAAACAATTAATTTTATCATGATTTGCGGCTGGTTTTCATGTCTTGTGGATCAGTCTATAGTTATTAATTACTCATTTCTTACAAGATCTTCTAGTATTGGATCAATACAGAATATGTACCAGTACTTCATTAATTTTATGAATTCTGTTATCTTTTTCTTTCTACAAACATCTTCTTTTGGAGTTGTGGTCAGTGGCAGATGGGAAAAAGGGATTTCCAGATGCGGCACCCTATGATGCTATCCATGTAGGTGCAGCAGCTGCAGGTATTTGTTGTGAAACCCACACTTTTCTAGCCTTATCTTATAATTTGTAGTTGTTGATTCTATATATCACTCTGATTTTTTTTTTGTTATCCACAGAACTGCCAAAAGCACTAGTAGATCAGTTAAAGCCAGGAGGAAGAATGGTTATTCCAGTCGTTGATGTAAGTTTTATATGCTGCCAGTGCATTAAAATTCTTTGCTATGTTATTTTTGGAGTTTTTTTTGAATGTTCTGTAAAATGATTATATCTTTTGCATGCAGAGCTTGATGATTATTGACAAACTTGAGGATGGTACAACTCGTGAACACTCTGCAATGGATGTCAGATATGTTCCTCTTGTATAAATGATGTGCCATCAGTGATCACTTTAGCATCGCTTGAAGTCAGAAATTGCAAAAAGGGCTTTGTAATCAATCAATACAACATTATATGTATATATATAAATTGCTGGATTTACGAGAGGATATGATTCTTATATGTTTCTGAGTGTTGTATGCTTTTTTTTGAATGATGCATGTACATATACTGTAGATCAAAATATTCTATCTTTCATGGAATGAAACTTTGACTTACATGTTGAGGAAGCGAAAGATGTACCATGTAAGAAGCAGGATGGTAAAGCTTCAACTAAATCAAATGCTGTCTTTGTTTTATATGGTTTGGGTAAATTGGAAGATGAATCTATGCTCGATTTTTATATTTTAACATAAAACCAATTAGGTTCAATTACAGGGGATGTCTCATAAGTAGGGGACTAAGAAGACCCGTGTTGTATCGAAGGACCTAGTAGATTCAGTGTTCATGTTTAATACACACGTATTGCCCGCTGAAGAAAGATTTTGTTGATCGATTATAGTGAATTCCCTAAAAAAATATTAGATTAAGTTTTCATGTTTATTAGTCTTTTGTTGTTCGCTGAAGGTGAAATTTTAATGGAAACATCATCTATATGTGATATAAGAGTGAACTAATGGAATCCCTTTGGGACAATGAATCTAAGCTGAGGGAAGTTGCACCTCCTGGTCCTAATGTCATCGACTCGTGCACAAGAGAAGATGATGTGAGGGCCTGTAGATTATTGATCAATTTGTGAAAGAGTATGGTTTGTTGTTCAATGTTTTAATGAAAAATGTCAGGAGTTCCACCTTCCATTGGCTTTTGATTATTATTATTTTAAAATTTTGAGCTCGTGGTGCGTAGGGTTCAAAGATAACCTATGACCATTAGGACATCTACATTCAAAGCATGCCCGTGGAGGAAACTCTCGACTAGAGGGTATGCGTGGGTTGCTGTAGTCCTCCTTACAATTACACCTAATTGCAACAAGAATCACCTTAGGCCTGCAAACCATAACAGCTTTGGTCTCGCCTCAGCATATCTAACAACACAAGTTTTGTGTAATTGATTGTGGGCCATAAGAATTAATTTGATGGAATTGGAGTTATTGAATTGTTTTTGTATATTCTGACCCTTCTGCGCTTGATCATTGATACGAAGAAAATGTTTCTTGTTATCTCTGTGGATATGAATTTATAGGCAACATGGCTCATTGGAAGGATATTGGGGTGTCATTATGTAACAAGCTTCCATATTAAAACTAATAAATACAATTAATACTTTAGAAAAAAAGAATCTGATCGAAAGGTTCAACTGTTTTTATCAAAAGGCATATATATTATTTATATTTATACATATATACATAGATATACGCATACGCATAAGCATTAGGATTGTTGTCTTATATACATTCAATAACTTACATGGATCAACCTTTTACATGGATCAACCTTTTTCAGATTTGAGGATGAAAAAAATGTACAACAATCTAACATTAGGATTGTTGTCTTATAAAATATAAAATACATGTGAGTGAGAATTCTTTAATTTCTAATTTGCTATATTATAGTAAGACCCTCAATTTTATTTATCTTTCTAAGTGCAAGCAATAGGGTCTTTGTAATAGTTGTAAGGAGGGAGAGCATTATTGAAACGTTTATCTCAAACCACATACATCCATATGGTCTCCCACTCATCTTCTTACTAGAAGTGGCCCAACCTTTCAATGAGGATGGTATATAATATCTACAAAAGTATCATAATCAAATTTGAGAATCAAATGTATGTAATTACAATCACTATCACAAGTAGTTTGTCATGCAGATGCAAGATAGCCTCTAGTTATTAATGACTTACAACTACCATGCAATCTTAAGAGTACAATGAATTGATCATGCCTATAATTATAACATTACTTTGGGAAAAACATTTAATAATAATTGCATTTTGTTTATACAAAAATGCAACTCATCTATTCACAACACTAATGTCTCTACATGACTCATCAAACTAATTATAAAATAATTGTAAAAATCTAAGGTGCAATTCATAGCATAGGTTTTCAAATAAAACATAATATTTCCTGAACAACATACATTGTTCGTGAGTGAAAACTTATTAGTATATCATTTAAATATTATTTTGTTGTTGTATTAGGCAAGTAAGCACATTCAAAGTGCATTTATGATGAAAATATAGTCTTCAATAGGGTTACCCAATAGAATTTACATTCACTTTTCAAAGGGACAATCATTTATGTTAATTTAAATTTTGAACTATTTATATAAATGCATATTTATAAATATATAAATAGTTCAAAGTTAACTTTAACACATCTTGGTTATGTTTGCATAACTCCAAACTAACATACAACCTTATATATGATTGCCCTCTTATATATATATAGAGAGAGAGAGGGAGGAGGGGGGCAAGGGAAGAGGAGGAAGGGGAGGGCGAGGGGGGTAGGGAGCGAGAGGGAGAGGGAGTTTTATGCTCTTCAAATTATTTATAAACAAAATTATGTGAAAATATTTAAATGTATTTGCGTATGTGGTTGTGTATAAAGACTTCCTTTCCTTTTATGCATTAAGATTAGTGATGGAAATTATTTATATGTAGAAGTCTAACATGTTAAAATAGCCATTCATGATGAAATATGTGAGAAGATTAGAGGATTGAATGCTAAATGATAGCTGGAAAATGTTCATGAACAACAATAAACTCAGCTATGAACTCATTATATTTGTGTTATTTGGCTATCACTTGTATTACTTTGCCTATTTTCCTTGATGTCTCTTGAAATTATGTGAGGCCCCATTGCATATATCTACTAGCTCTTTCAAAATAGTGTAATACATGACTTATTCCACACACAAACACATATGTATATTTGTAGTTATACAAAAAAATTGTACTATAGCTATTAAATTTCTACCTAGTTCCTACCATGACTTCTAGTAATAATTGCAAATAAAATAGACTATCCAACTTGTCCCAAAAACTCGTACAAATCCCTTCCAAATAATGCAAAATAACTTTAACATTTTTTTACATTGTTATGCCCTCATGGGCTTCATGGCGGACAACAAAATGGGCTTCATGGCAGACAACAAACTTCATATTTCACCACATAATACTCACACAACTACCTTCTATTCTAGTAAAACACATAATGATGTGATAAATTTTGAAATTCTTATAATGGGGTTTGCTTTACTAGCCACCACAACCCCCTAAAATCTTCCATGCCCAAATGAAGAGGTTGACCACTATTTGTCTTTCGTTTCCTATTAGTGCATGGTGGTATAACATTCTACTATCCCCTATAAAATAAATTTAAGTCTATGCTCTAAGATGTAATACATGCACAAATTAGAACAAAGTAAATATGTACCATCAATGTTTAGAAAAATAATCAAATCCAAAAACTTCACGATTTAATAATTCAAAGAGAATGTTTATAGGTATTGAAAAATCCCATATTCTTAAAATAGTCCATTCAAGAAGAAGATTCATAAATAGCTCCAAGGCATGCACAGGCATAAAACCAATTTAAGTTTATTTCAAACATCATAATCACTGATATGAATAAGAAGTAACTAACTATCAATCAACCTTGTTCATGTTCACGTAGCCAAGATCATCTAGAGATCTTTGTATCCCCAAATTTCCAAGCCATAGTTATATTTAAAAACACCAATAAGCTCTTTATCTTTAACTAATCCTATGACAAGATAAATAAGTGATATCTTTGAAGGGTCTATGGCTCTTTAATAATTCATAAATAAACATATTAATTATGTTTAGTTCCAACAATGGATAAAACTCAAATACCAAATGACACACAATACTATTTTCAAATAAATGTATTATAGCCTCATGAGATAGAGATTTCATGCAACCATAGGAAGGTAACTAAAGTCTTCATACACAAACTCGTGATGACACTTAAGCAAGCCCTTACATGTTTACAACACATCAACGTACAACAAATTTATGAATTTGTGCAAGCATGTGGGTTCTTAGTGTATCGTATAACTGCTCCATTGTAATAGTTTGCCTTCCTCTCATAGATGATGCTCTCCCTCAACAAGTGAGGGGGGAAATCTAACTCCCATCCACCTCATGCCAATATCAAAATATCATAATCATGAACTAGAAATAACAATAAAAATATCATCTATATATGATTTACAAAAAATATAATTTTATTATTTTATTCATCAAAATTTCTGTTACACCACATTGTGTATTCACCAATTACTATTACCTTTAAGAGTAAATATGTTTTAATACATGATTATGTCTTAATGAATTTCAATGGATTAATGAAATGTATGAATATGCATTATGATGTGATTGATTTTTAAATGCTTTAATGATGCTTATGATATATGATGAATATGAGTTATATGTTAACAACTAACTTCGTACATGTTGCATTAAGTTGGATGCAGGGAAGGTTTGAATCCTCCAAGTGGGGAGAGGGAGAGTATCATCAAGGAGAGGAAGTTGGTCTGGGAACCATTGGTATACCTATCGAAGTAGACGCGCAACTCACTGCATAGGTTAGATAAACCTTGATAAGTAGGAGATATTTTTCCACAGCATGTCAAATTATGATATTGCTATCAGGATTCAACCGTGTAGTTTCGAGTCAAACTCATTGACCCATGTTTCATGAGTAGTGGTTCACAAGAACCCATCTCTCATGATGACGAATGGTCCACTTAGCACTCATTACATCTATGTGAGCATAGAGGTGAAGCATCGGTCCTCCGAGGTCACCCATCCCAGTATTGCTCCAACTCAAGCTGACCGTGGAGTTTTCTCCAAGGTTAAGCCCGCTTGAGTTGTTACCCCATTTGCAAAACCTTCAGCAAGTGTTGTGCCTTATGAACCATTCATAATAGAGCCCCTTTAGCTCATCAATTGACAAGTAGGAGGTATTTTTCCACAGCGTGTCAAATTATGATATTGCTATCAGGATTCAACCGTGTAGTTTCAAGTCAAACTCATTGACCCATGTTTCATGAGTAGTGGTTCAACAAGAACCCATCTCTCATGATATCGAATGGTCCACTTAGCACTCATTGCATCTAGGTGATGCTCACAGAGGTGAAGCAACTGGGTCAGGAGGTCACCCCATCCGTCTTGCCTCCAACTCAAGCGCTTAACGAGGAGTTTCTCCAAGGTTAAGCGCCCGAGATGATACCATTACAAAACGGCCAAGTGTTGTGCCTTATGAACCATTCATTATAGAGCCCCTTTAGCTCATCAATTGATAAGTAGGAGGTATTTTTCCATAGCATGTCAAATTATGATATTGCTATCAGGATTCAACCGTGTAGTTTCAAGTCAAACTCGTTGACCTATGTTTCATGAGTAGTGGTTCACAAGAACCCATCTCTCATGATGACGAATGGTCCACTTAGCACTCATTGCATCTAGGTGATGCTCACAGAGGTGAAGCACTGGTCCGTCCCAGGAGGTCACCCATCCCGACATTGGTTCGTCCACTTACGATGCGGGGATGGTGACACTCTGGCGAACCCGATTGCTCACCTCTGTGTTTGTCACCTGGGCCGGCAAAATAACCAATGAACCGATAAATCATCATGAAGATGAGTTGTATGTTCCTGCATGTTTATAAATATCAGTTATTCAGCTCATATTGAATCTGATATCCGCAAATCTTTTCAGCGGTAATCTGGTGACCAGGGTATTTAAGCCATGTTGAAATAGTTTTTTTTGGTTGATATGAAAGTTAGGATGGTTGTCTTTAACTATTCTTGATTGTTTAGAGTTAAACGCTTGAGATGAGCATGAGTTATATATTATGTATTTAAATATATATTAATGGATATGTATATATAATGGATATATATGTGTATAAATATGCGATGGCACAAATAAATGTACGTATGTAGGTGTGAGCATACATAAATAGAAATATCTACGTATATTCATATGTAAATACATAATATGTGTAATATTTGCGCATATATATTATATTATATACATATACATATACATATATAGTAATATATTTTATATCAATATATATAATATTATGTTTAAATAGTAATATATATTAATATATATATACATATAATTATTAGTTGATATATATATATATATATATATATATATATATATATATATATATATATATATATATATAATAGAAAACATAATATATATATTATTGTTATTTTAAATATATATTGAAAGCCATATTAAATGGCAAGTAAGCTGCGATATAGTGGCAAATATGTCACGTTAAAAACAAGAAAAGTGAGCTGTTTTAAAATGGTTGTTCAAGCCATTAAGGGCCACCAACATTGGTGCCACTTATTGCATTTTAATAGAAGACAAAAATGCCACAGAAATGGCATAGTTTTAAGTGACTCTTAAAGTTGTTGCACAACCTTTGTATGAGGCGCTTTAACTATGTAAAAGGGGTAGATGTTGATTTCATTTAAAGCCCACAACTTGGGCGATGAAAAGAAGAATAGTTTGCATTTTCTTTGACTCCAACATGCCATCTTTAAAGACTTTTTATCTGAAACATTGCACAACAAACATGTTAGAAACCACTAGCCAGGTCGTGGCATCTTGGGAAAGCATTAGAGTTGGTTTCAAAGACATATTTGCAACTGTATTTTGCACAACACCCACGACTGGCAGGGAATTGAGAAGTGGCATCAAATGTAGCTTTCTTTTAGTAAACAACCTCTGTCCATTTTTGTATAAATAGAGAGCAGATGCACATTATTTGGTTGCCCATTCATTGTGATAATTTGAGTTTGTGCATTCGTGAGAATTGTGAGTATTTAGGAAATTTGTGTTTAAGTTGAAGAGAGTGAGAAATGACTATTATTTTTAGTTAAGTTTTGACTTGGAAGCTGTAGTTATCAGTTGAACCAATAGCAACAAGGAGAGCTGAGAATAGATGAGGCAATAGGTTAAGCTAATGAGTACATTGAAGTAAGGAGTTGCAGGAAAACTGATTGGAGCTATTTTAATCCAGGCATGGTTAAAATACCTCTCTTTTTCTTATTTTAATTCTAAAATTAAGTTTTTCTATTGTCTAAAATCGTTTGTGCTATCATTGTATGCGTAATATTACTATTGGAAAGTATGTGAGTGTAAGTTCAAATAGCTAGATTGTTTATGCAGTTAGCTAGATTATTTATAAGCTGAAAAAGAATCAGTAGAGCATGATATTTTGTTATCTTGATTATATTGCTCGATTAATATAGCAAAGAAAAGCTAGAGTAGGGTGATATGATAATACCCTTATAATAAAATGTTGTAATTGTATTGTTGAATGAATTTATGTTGCTTTTCAAACAAGAGGGTTTGAAGTATTATTATTAGAAGTATTTTTGTATGATTTTATATTATGAATACCTATGTGTGGCGGTTCAACCTTGTTAAGAGAACTACATTCTCAAAAGCTTATAATCCTTTAAAGTAGGAGGATAGTTTATTTCTCTTGAGTTAGGGTAAAACACTTGAATAAGAGGCAGTTGCTAGTCCTAGGATTGTTACAAGTGTGTAGCAGGGTATTCAAGAGGTTGGGTCAAACCTAATTAGTTAGTTAAATCAATATTAGTGTGTTACCATTTTTGAATGAAATCTTGTTTATGATAGTTAAACCTTAGGGTCAAACCAAGAGGAAAGTTATCCACAGGTCAGTAGAGTTTCCAAGTCGAGTGAGGTGGTGGGTGGACTTATGACACCACTTTTTAGAAGGTGGTGTGTAGAAGTCACTGCATACACTTTGTCGGTTCACTGTGTGTCAGGATTGCATAGCTAGTCGAGAGTGTCATGCATAGTTGGATGGTATCCATAGTTGTATGACCGTACTAGTTATGTAGCACACAACACCATACTTAGGTAGGCAATTCTAGAGGTTTCCATACCAAACTCTTCATCGAAGGGTAGGGCCACTCCTAGTTAGAAATATGTGTGGGCGATCGCTAAGCCCGTGGTTGGAGGAAAAGTGCTTGGGTGATGCTCCCCCTCTTGCAGGTGATAACCGAGACTTGTGAAATAGAAGAAGTGTGATCTAGATGAGGACACCTTGACCATTGAACTTTTGTGAGTTATAAATTTGTATATGAATATGATCATGAATCTATTGTAATTTGTACTTGAAAAGAGTTTTATTTACTTGGAATTATGTAATGTTATTTCATTTATGCAATGATATTGGAAAATTATTTATGCAATAATATGTGAAATGTTTTATTTTAAAATGCAAATATGTTATGGAAAGGAAAATTTTTATTTCTCTATTTTTGGGAACTTGAGTTATTCACTTTTTAAGTCAAAACTTAGGTGAAAACAATAGAGTAAACTTTGGGAATATTAAAAATTCAATAAAAATCACAACATATGCAAAACATTTAGATCAACAATGTATTAGTTTAAATCATGGATATTTCATAAAACAACGAAATACTAACATTCATAAGAATATACTGAACATAGTGTCATTGTATTTAGTACATCATATCAAAACATTCAATACACACACTTAACCAATTATTCAAACATCAATTTATTTGGTCCATAATGAGTATAACAATGAGATGTGACACATTACCTTTTTGTAACAACCCCAAAAATAGATCTGTTTTTCTCTACATATACAACATTTAACAAATACAATCTCAAATATATTAAATAAATTACAATTAAGTTTAATACAAATTACAATTCATTTCAATACAAACATATTACAACTCACCATAATCACATATATCAATAGTTAATTACTAATAATCAACTAATAATATGGTTGTGACAACCCATAAATTATAATAAGATTAATGAACTATTGTACTTGTCAATTACATCTAACGTATGTACTTGTCAAGTACATATAATGTATATGTCATATCTAATAATAGTTGTGTTATTTCCTGGATTTGCACCTTGTTGAATATGAAATTCAACAATCCAGTGAAAACATGGGAATGATCCCAAGGTGTGGGTACCTCAAACGAGACCAAACCTCTAGAGAAGGGTGGCTTCCTAGCTGGTTATTACCTAAATTACTTCACTAGATGTAATACCCCTCTGTTTTGCTTTCTGGCTGGACAGTGTGTCCTTGTTTGCTTTGATGTGCTTTTTGGTTATTGAGATACTTTATCATGTGTGTACAATTTGATCGCTATTTATAGAGGGATAATCTATTTGTGTGATGTGATGTATCTTATCTGATGCTTTATTTGACATGTTTTAATTGGTGTAATGATGATTAGTTATTGTAACATGTTATTGCATGAGATATTTGTTTATGATGGAACTGTCAGTCTATGATGAGTGTATTAGTGAAGGGGACGAGATCGCATCACTCGCTTGCAAGTGCCCTACGATTCCGCAATTTCCTCTTCATGGTGTGTTTATTATGTTATATATATGCATGTTCGATACACTCTTTGTTCGTAGGTTGACAGGTACAGGACATTGACTCCACTTGGTTTCACAGGTTTGACTGTGTCCATTGGCCAACAGTATTTGATTGGGAGATAGTAGCTAGATTTTCCGTACCAAGTCATCACCTTAGTCATAGTGTGTCGTCAGGTTTTAGTTGGGTTAAGTTGCTTCTTTGTTGTTCTTCTCTCCTTGATTTCATTTAATTGTAAGTTGGAAAAGGTAAATAAATGGCTCTATGTATTTAAGTTGTTTATTAAATTCATTTGGTTATAATGTTGGAAATGTTATTTAATTTATTAATTAATTTAATTTAATTAATAACATAATCTAATCTTGGATTATATTTATGTTATTGATTAATTAAATTTATTGTGTGGAATTGAATTAAGTTATTCATTTTGAATTAAAAGTGTTAAATTCTTTTGAAAATCAAATTTTAGAAGTTGTAAATTCTTTTGAAAAGAAATTATTAAAAAAGTTTTAAATTCCTTTTGAAAAAGATTTTTTAAAAAAAGTATTAAAATCTTGTTGAAAAGAAATTTGGTTTTAAATTTTCAAAAAAACAAAATATCTCAAAATGGATAGAGGGGACATAACTATGGTGGTTGTGGGATATTTTGGGGAAAGTTGACTATATTTGGGGAAGATATTTCATTTTTTTTAAAAAAGAAAGAAAGAAATAAAGGCTTGCTTGTTTGAAATATGCATTTTTGGATTTGGAGTGAGTCTTTGGAGGAATTTTGACAAATTGGAAATTGTAGTTCAACATCAAATTGATTTTCTTCAAGCTTCAAAAACAGGTTCTTTTAATTGCTTTATTTTATTTTTAGAAGTTTTGAATTTTTAGTTTTGAAAGCTTGCTATGAGTTCTTGAAGATCTTGTAGAAAAATGGAGAAATTCTCAGATTTCCTGAAGAGAAAACAACATAAATTTTGGCAAATCGAATTTTAACAATAACAAAATTGAAAGAGAAACAAAAGAAAAATTTGAAAAACTCTGTTGAATCATGGAAGAAATTTAGATTTTTGTAGAAAAACAAAAAAACTTACCGCTGAAACTTTCAAGTTTAACAATAGAAAATTTGAAAAGGAAACAAATAAAATCAGAAAACCTTTGTTTGGGAGTTGAAAGGTTCCTTATCAAATTAGAAATTGAAATCAG